>OX411757.1:14781975-14993871 GCA_948252205.1 Orthosia incerta | reverse complement strand
GATACCGTAAGAGTGGCGAATTTCATAGACATCGAGGGGGCTTTCGACAAAACCAACTTCTCCAGCATAGGTGCTGCACTCTCCAGACACGGAGCAGAACAGGTACTAACTGACTAGATAACTAATATGTTAAGCAAACGTGCGGTTCGGCTGGAGGGCGAAATAGAACTGGCCCTGATAGCCAGGGGCTGCCCTCAGGGAGGGGTGCTCTCCCCTCTGCTGTGGAATCTGGTAATCAACGATCTTATCACCAGACTCAACGAACAACTTTATTACACAATAGAGTATGCAGCCGACCTCGCAATTCTGGTACCTGGGAGGGGACTGGAACTATCTGCAACCTAACTCAGCAAGCGCTACGCATAGTGGAAAAATGGTGCAGGGAGTATGATATTTCAGTTAACCCCTCTAAGACAGTACTCGTCATGTTTACTCAAAAAAGAGTACTAGGCCCTTACCGCCTACCGAAGTTGTTCGACACTGAACTCCTGCTGTCCAGCGAGGTCAAGTATCTTGGGGTCATTCTTGACTGCAACTGGAGCAGCCATTTAGACAGCAAACTTAACAAGGCGTGCATTACCTTCTGGCAATGCAAGAAAATGATAGGCAAGAAATGGGGCCTGTCCCCCAAAATCATTCTCTGGCTGTACTGCGCGGTGATTCGGCCCATGATCTCCTATGGGGCCGTGGTTTGGTGGCCCCGCACAAAGTTAAGTACAGCCGTGAACAAACTGCAACGCATGCAAAGACTGGCCTGCATGGCGACGACAGGCTGCATGAGAACTACCCCGACTGCTGCGCTCGAGGCTATGCTGGATCTGCCTCCGCTCCACCTTTTCATTCAGCAGGAGGCCACGACGGCGGCAGTGCGGCTTAAGGCACTGGATCTCTGGGGTAGGAGAACGACACTACACACGGCTCTGCTGGAGGACCTAAATAAAGATGACCGGAAACCTAAACAGTTTGTTTTTGTCAAAAAATACAAGATCCAACTCCATGAGGACCACCGCTGTGAGGGGTTACGCCCAGACGAGTTGAGAATCTTCACCGATGGTTCCAAGACAGGTAATGGCTCAGGTGCGGGGGTGTTCTCAGAGGACCTCAACATCCATATAGCCGTGCCACTTGGGGCATACAACACGGTGTTCCAGGCAGAGTGTGTGGGCATCACCCTGGCCGCATCGGCCATTCTAGACAGGAAGGTAAAGGGTTTCCCAATACGTATTCTCTCTGACAGCATGGCCGTCCTGCAGGCGCTGGGCAGCCACACCGTCTGCTCCGGACTGATATACGAGTGTCATCAATGCCTAAACCAGGTTGGGTCAAGCAATAAAGTAACCATTCAATGGATCAAGGGGCATAGTGATTCCCGAGGCAACGATGAGGCGGATGAGCTCGCGCGTAGGGAGTCCAGTATGGCGGCGGTTGGTGCGGAGCCAATCGTGCCAATAACATTTGGCTACCTCCGCAGTCCGGTAAGGAAACGCACCAAGGAGCAACACCACAAATTGTGGATTGATCACAGTGAGTGCAGGCAGTCCAAGGAAGCGCTTCCCTCTTTGGATGGTCGTTTTACGCAGAAGGCCCTACGCCTGACGAAACAGCAGTTGCGAGCAGTCACAGCTGTAACGACTGGCCACGGGACTTTTAATAAGCACTATTTTGTCTTAGGGATTACGGACAGCCCGCTGTGCAGAGCATGCATGGAGGAGGACGAGACAGCAGCGCACCTGCTTCTAAGCTGCCCAGTAATCGCCGGTTACAGGGCCAAATACCTCGGTGAACCAGGTACCGTACAGGAGGTAGTCAGCAACACGAAGGCGCTGTTGGCCTTCCTCGAGGAGTTGGGATGGATCGAGTGAGAGAGTTGGTAGAAGGTTAAATCCCACCCGTACCCAAAATACGCGCTTAGTCGTGGAGTTGCGGAAAACAGCCCGTTTTAACCTAAGAGTGGCGAAGTATTGGTTCCATCGAAGTGAAGAAGAAGAATCTGATCCATATAGAAAAAAACTATACAAACAAAACCAAAGATCACAAAATCAACCCTATTGATCCTGTTTGAACTGTAAATTCTGTGAAAACTGTTACTATTAAAAATATCTAGTGTTTTTAATCTGAGTGTTGGCATAACATTCAGAAAACAACTGCGTTACACACTTATCCTGCTATTCACATTTCAAAGTCACAACGCCTAGATAACGAAAATTCTCAAAGTAATTAAAAAGAAGGGATCTTTGAATTTACTTTTTGTTTCTCGCGCATCAAAGTCACAAAAAAGATCTAATGTGCTTCCTGGTAAAGGGAAGCCTGGCCCTTTCTTTTAATAAAACGCAAGTCACTATTTATTTTATAGAGTCACTGTGGATTGTGTAAATTTGTGTATCATCATTATCCTCATTTCAGCCAAAAGACGTCCACTGCTGGACATAGGCCTCCCACAGGCCGACACATTGACCGATCTCGTGTAAAAAAAATAAAAAAGTTGTGTATCATCATAAATAAATTTTAGATTTATACACATTTTTTTTTCGTCACCCTTGTGTACTAGATACACTTCTGCCTAACTCTTTAGTCATAACCAGCCGTAATGTTATGTTCTTACTGTACATTTTCAGATCAAATTATTTCAGGTTTCCAAAATGCCCTTTTAAACTAAAATCGGTTTATCGGCGTAGGCTAATTTGGTGTGTTAGCCGTGGGCTAGAATTTTGTCATGGGTTTCTACTTATATCATTAAAGGTGAAATGATCCCTCCCTAATCTTTTCATTTGAATAATGAGCTATTTCGCAGCCAGAATAGCATTTTACAAAAAACAATAAACTAACCCGCTATTTCGCCATTTCAATTATAACGGCAAAAAGCCATTTTTTTTTTCAGGTAGATGGATGCATATATTATTACTTATTCTCTTAAAAAAATCCCAAGATGAAGACAGCCGCCATTTCACTTATATTATTATAAGAATTTCCACGTGGGAATACCTAATGTGCATAATTTATAGTTACGGTTCGCATACAAGTGTAAATAAAACTTGTAAAAGATTTTTTATTAGAACGGACGTAGCATTTCGTGAAACGTTAGAATTTTTAGAGACGTTTTGCGCATTTGTTGAGATAAAACAAAAAAAAATATATGCCATGATGAATCTTATTATAACAAGGATGTTTAATATCAGATGCCTGCTAGTAGGTGAAGGAAAACATCGAACCAAAATTCGAAGACATGTAACATAAGGGCCCATTCACTCTATTAGAGAGGTGGCCTGTGTCCCAGCAATGGGAACATTAATAGGCTGATGATGATGATGCTTTTGCTTATGCTATTAGGTACGAAAACTTAAATGTAACTAGCAAAAGTGGTGTGTTTCGGGAATACATAATAATGTTGTTAATATATAATTGTGACTAAGATTGAATTTCTATATCGTTGGGCCCATCGGAAAAAAATATTAAGACGTCAATAAATGCAGCCAAATGATAAAAGTCAGTATTGAAGCTGATATTATTTGGCTTTTTCACAAAATGAAGTCAAATTGTATTTACAAATAAATATCAGTGTCAATTTTCTGCATGGACTGCTTAAGACATGAATTTATGGAAGATTAGTGTCGTCCCCAAATTGCTTTCTGCATGACTAGATAGTCTTCGATCCAATAATTGTCTTTTGTTCTAGTACGCAGTATGCATGTTACAAAATGGTTGTGACTTCTTTGATACAAAGGACAAGGTTGATAATGATGGGTCTTTTGAACGTTGTCTGCCTTTCTTATAACATGGCATCACGCCTGTGTTTCCAGGGTTGACTCTCTATCGGCGACCAAAAAAGAAAAATGTTTAGAATGGACCAAGTTAGTACCATTCGGGTAGCGCATGTCAATCCCATCCATTTAGACTTTTCGACACTTGTCATCGATGATAGAACATCATGTGATGGTCACATTGTCGAGAGCCTCAGGATGGTTAGGCAGAAGAGTATCCATGTAATGAGAGCTTCAGTTTTAGTGCTCCTAGTGGTCCTTAAATATAGCTGTTATACGTTGTTATTACGCGCGAAGCAAAGTTGGAATTAAAACCATTACTAATGCCACAGAAGTGAAACGTCGTGCGCAAACCATGTGTGCGTAAGCTATTGTTATTACTATTGTGTCTGCTAATTGACGTTCAATGGGTATAACATCGCGTATGAGAGTATTCGCGCTAAAGGAAAAAAAACTATAACATTTTATATTTGGCAGACCTCCCCTCCACACCAGCATCCCTAGTGGCGGCCCAAACGCAAAAGCCCTCATTGCGGGCGAGCTTATTGTGAACAACCGGGCATAAACCAGGCTCCGGGATGCTACTGATAAATTCCAGATGTAAATCTCTCTTCGTATTTCCGAGAACCGAACCCTTTAAGAGCACTACAGTGTCGTTAGCGACCACTAGGATCAACGAGGCATGTGATCATTATCTCATGTCTTCGTACCGTAGTCGGTACTTAAAGCTTTGTTAATGATAAAACAGTGTTTGATCAATAACTATTCGACAAGGGAAATAAAGAAGGTATTGAAAGCCAGACTAGTTCAGTATTCGTTACACATTGTTGTCTCTAGAGTGTTGTCGATAGATGAACTGTTATAAATATCGAAATGACTCTTCAATAACTGATTCAGCTCATGTGGAGTGTAACGTGTTGTTTATTTTATGTGAAAAGGGGTATTAATGATTTACTTTCTTTTCTTTAATTTTTACGCGGCTATTCTTCTATGTCGTTTCCTAAAGTAATCGTGAGATTACATGCAGCAGCTACTTATGGCAGAGATTGTTTAGTTTTCTATGACTGAAAGACTTTTCGTAATGGAATTAGAACTTATTAGCACAGATTCCCCCATCCAAACATACAAAAAATCCATGGTACTTCTTTATAACATCGGTTTAGATTGTTTTAGCTGCTCTTAGCACTAGTTTTAGACGAAAATGCAAGTCTGCAAGGAAAGTGTGCAGACTCGAACCACATGCTTTTTATAATAAAAAGCATGTGGTTCAGGTTTCTTTCTTTTGCGAATTATGTTAAATGCGATGCACAGTTATTGCCAGATTCGTTCTAATCCACTTAGTCTTGTTTACTTTCATAGAAGAAATCTTTGTGGGTTTTATTTTTGCATGTTTTATTTAATGTTCTGTGAAATGTTACTTGTAACGTATCTCTGTCTACAATCAAAATTATACCATTGTACACAAGTGGACAATGGTTTTTTATAAACGCTTTGTCCTGTACGCATTTTGTGGTGTCAATAAATCATAATAAATAAATAAACATTATTACAAAAAAGTTCAACCGACTACCAAATAAAAACGCTACAAAGTGAAAAATAACTACAATTTTGGCAGTCGGTGTTCCTATTTTCGTTTCTTCGCTTTTTGACACCGCCTTCCGATATTGAAGTTATTTTGAACTAAGTAAATAAGTAACCATAATGCCCATAGTGATACCAGAATAGATTACCCGAATAACATGTAACTTTACAAAACCAGTGGAATGAGAGCGTACCAGGGTGAACTGTAAACTTCTGCGTACCCGTTTAGAGCATACTGGCGTGATGGTATGTTATGAAATGGTGTAAACAATAAACAGACATGCTATTGCAGCAATCCCGAGAGATTTTACGTCATTTAATGTTCTGTTGTATATCTCCGAAGTTCTTCATCCGATCATTACCAAATTTAAATGAGACCATTTCAGAATAAACTACATTCAAACAAAAAAAAAAAGAATCTTGCTAATCCGTTTATATATGATGCAGTTATGCCTGAACAAACATAAAAAAATTAAAAAAAACATCCGAATTAGGTTAAAAAGCGGTTTTGTATAATTATGGTGGTTTTCCTTCTATTTGCGTTTGCTTACAGGTCATGTTAACAATTTATCATGACAGCGGTTAAATTGCTCTCATATATTAAGGTCCCTTTGCCAATTTTGTTTCTAGGTGGTTAAAAAACCGGTATTTCATATTGCCATTGTCAAACGCATTTACACGTATTTTCAGTTCCATCTGGAGCTAAATGTGAGCTTCAGCAGTAATAAATAAAATTCTAAAAGCATGGACTGACGCAAAGGTTCTGTAAGTTTAATCTCCAGCCATAGCCAACTTTTACGTAAGACTGGTACAGGTACCAAATAGGTACTTAATAGCTGACAATCTATTTAAGGTTTTATGAGCAGAAGTTAGCACCACAAACAAACATTCACACCCGAATACACACCACATATTTCTGTTATCAAGCTTAACCTCATGTACAAAACTCCATCAAACTAAGGGTCCACGAACTTACATAAAACGACACCTAAAGTTCAGTCATGCTGCCATAAGGTCAATTGCCTGCCGAGGCAATAGTCTGCCTATAATACAGCGTTATCTAAAGAGCGAGTTCACGAGAATAGATAAACTTCCTGAACTGCACGAGTGAGTTTTGGCTTCACTTACATATCAGTTTCCTGGTACATAATAATCGAATCTGTGTCTCGATAACAAGTTCTGCTGGGCGATACTTATTGAACGATTCATTTGCGCAATAATTATTGTTTTAATGCTACCAGACTTATTCAAAGACACAAGTCTTGCCACAGGGTATCGTATTACCCAGTTACTGGATTGTGGAGGTCAGATACGCAGTCAATCCATGCAAAATACTGGTACTCAGCTGCATTTGGTAAGACTGGAAGTCGACCCCAACATAGATGGGAAAAGGCAGATTGATATTTTGATTACTGTCAGACTTTATTCGTCTTATTCGTGGGTACCTCCTGTACACGAATAGTTTTTTTTATCGTCTATCCCATGGTGTGGGGTTAGAGCTTTTTCTTAAGAATTTAAGCTTTAAACTGCAAATTTTTGTTAGAGTCAAGTGTTCCCTCCCCTGCCAGCAAAACGGTTGCTTTTGGATATGTGAAAAAAATCACGGTAGTAGTATATAAAACGAAATTAAAAGAAAAACTATCGCAGCTAAGTAGGCTTTCAATTTTCCGAGTAATAGTTGACCAACTTATAAAATGTATGTGTGAGCCGCCGAAACCATTTGTTCATTAAACAACAAAAACCCCCTCTCCTTAGTCCGCATTATTGTGCAACTACGGAGAGAGATAACTACGCATGACACGCACTAGGACGGTTTCTTTTTAATTTCGTGTCGATTGACTTACTTTACACGGAATGTCGATCAATTAAATTTAAATCCAAAACAATCAAGGGTCCTTTACGTAGCCCAAGTGTTACCACGGATGTGTATCTGCCGCCACGTTCCCACTGCTGAAACTCAGATTAGTGTGCGGTTACGTGTCACCATCTCCCTACCTTTGTCACACACAAGGTCGGCGTAGCCCGTATTTGACTTCCATTTTCTTATAGCAACCTCTCAAGACAAATTGCTTTCATTTCTCTGAAATGTACTCGCTCACGTTATAATTGTAGCTACAGACTAGAATATTTCTTCGAATCACAGCTTGAAACTTCACAGGTTCCGTTACACTTGCTCATAGCAACCGTTTGGTTAACTTTGTTTAACATCTTCCTAATATTATAAAATGCGAAAGTATGGATGGGTGGATGGATGAATGATTGTTACTCAATCACGCCAGAACGGCTGCACGAAAAAAAAATCAGGATAAAATTTAGCACAGAGATACATTACAGTCTGGTTTAGGTAATAGGCTATTTATCCCGATTTAGAATTGAATCCTGAAAATAGCACAGTGTTCTTAGGCTTAACTTTGGATGCTTCGGTGGGGTTAACATGTAGATAAATTGTCAAAATAGCTAAGGCCCGTAGCATATGCTATTAGAATAATTCGTAATTTAACTGACATATAGACAGCCCGTTTAGTGTACTATAAAAAATGGGGTATCTAGCCTCTACCTAGGGTTTTGGACAATTCGTTATATAACATAAATAATAATACATTTTAGGTTACGCCACAAAGTAACCCCCCCACCCCTGAAAACTAAATAACCCCTTTTTGTCCCGTTTAGTTTTCAACAACCCAAAAATGTTATTAACTCTTTTCTTCCTTTTCGTTTGATTAGATGTTTACAAACACATACGTTGGGGATCTAGACTATCCAACACTAAAGGAAGGGAATTGCTTAGTGCTATGCGAGAAATCAATTGCAATGCAATATCAACAGGAAAGCCTACTTACTGGTCTACTGATACCCAAAGAATTCCAGATCTGATCGACTTTTTCATTTTTAAGAATCTGTCGGCTACATATCTTCACATACAGGAGGGATTTGATATGAACTCTGATCATTCGCCCATTATCTTAACTTTAAGTGAAACCATAATTCAGAAAGAAAGCAATCCAACTTTAGTGAATAAAAACACGGATTGGGATAGCTTCAAATTCGATTTAGACAATATGATTGACCTCAAAGTACCACTCAAAAATAATCAACAATTGGATAAAGAAGTGTCAAAATTTGTTACAGACATTCAAAACTGCGCTTGGGGAAATACTCCTCTCTTGAAAAGAAAAGTTGCAAGTCATAGTTATCCGTTAGAAATAAGAAACCTCATAGCCATAAAGAGGGCTCAGAGGCAAAAATGGCAACAATCAAGATATCCACCTGACAAAACAATGCTACATAGACTTACAAAAAGATTAAGTATAGCAATACAGGAATATCATGATGATGCTACACATAATTACTTCAGCCAATTAACAAGTAGTGGAAAAACAGAACACTCACTGTGGAAAGCCACTAAACGTCTAAATAAGCCTATTGTTCATGCATCACCTATTAAACAAATAGATGGCAAATGGGCCATAAGCAACGAACAGAAAGCAAATATATTTGCAGAGCATTTACAACAAACTTTTCAAACAAGTGCTGAGGAAAGCTTTGAAAACATAACACTAGATGTCACTCACCATGATGAGTTGAACATACGATTAGCTACGCCGAAAGAAGTGCAAAATATGATCAAAAACTTAGCCAAAAAGAAATCGCCTGGATACGACCTTATCACTGGAGAACTGCTTCAAAATCTGCCACGAAAAGCCATAGTAAAACTTACAACCCTTATAAATGCAACTTTCCGATTGAAACACGTGCCTGATATCTGGAAAGTTGCTGAAGTAATAATGATCCCCAAACCCGGAAAATCGCCTCAAGAAGTAACATCATACAGACCTATATCCCTTTTACCAATCATTTCAAAATTATTTGAAAAACTACTTATAAGACGCATAAAACCAATAATAGAAGACAGAAAACTGTTTCCCAATTACCAATTCGGTTTCAGAGAAAAACACTCCACGATAGACCAAGTACACAGTATTACCAACATTATAGAAAAAACCCTAGAAGAAAAAAAAGTCTGTTCTACAGTTTTTCTAGATGTAGCACAGGCATTTGATAAGGTTTGGCATAAAGGTCTCATTTATAAGTTAAGGAAAATGCTTTCTAAACAATTTGCAGACATTTTAGAATATTACCTAACAGAGAGGACGTTTAGAGTCCGACATGAAGATGCTTACTCAGATCTCAAGCAATTAAAAGCTGGTGTACCACAAGGAAGTGTTCTTGGACCTATCTTGTACCTATTATACACCTGTGATATCCCAGAAATGGAAAACAACTTTATTGCAACCTTTGCAGATGACATAGCCATCATGGCTATAGGTGTCACTCACAAAGAAGCCGTAGATAAAGTCCAAATTGCTGTGAACTCCATCACCAACTGGACAAAAAAATGGCGAATTAAGTCAAATGAGTCCAAATCGACCCATATAGACTTCACAAACCGAAGCCCTAATTATACACCGGTTTATATCAACGGTTGCATAATACCTTACGAAAATACAGCAAAATACCTGGGTATGACGCTTGACGCAAAGCTTCGCTGGAAGGCTCATGTCAAAAAGAAACGCCTGGAGTTAGATATCCGCTACAGGAATATGTACTGGCTACTTGGCAGACATTCATCATTGTCAGTGTACAACAAAGTACTTCTGTACAAACAAGTACTTATGCCTGTATGGGCATACGGTATACAGCTTTGGGGCTGTACAAAACGTACCAATGTTGAAATTATTCAAAGATTTCAAAACAAGGTACTGCGGAGCATAGTAAACGCTCCCTGGTATATTAGAAACGAGGATATCCACCGGGACTTAGGAGTGGACCTCGTCGCCAAAGTTATAAAAAAATACGCCGAAGCTCATGAACAGAGACTTCATAAACATGTGAATGTCGAGGCTATCCAGCTCCTTGACACCACGGACATAATAAGGAGACTGAAAAGGACTAAGCCTTTTGAGTTAGTTTATGAGACTTAGAGTGAAATTAGTGTTACGAAGTGCAGTGAGTGCTACCTTTTAAGAACACATGAACTAAGTGTCTTCCCATCATAATAGAGACAATAAGAGAAGTGCCAATGGACACATTCTTTACCATATAAATTATTAGCAAATTAGGTTAAATTTAAGTTACTTATTAGCCTCGATGCTAGATTGTGACTGTTATGAGGTAACTATTCAGTTACATCGTAATGATAAAAAAAAAGAAAAAAAGATGTTTACTAAAAAATAAATTTAACACCCCTTAACCCCATATAAAACTACCCCTCAAGGGTAGTTTTAAAAAACTTTTTATGTTAATTTTGATTATTTACTTTTTCCTCAAGGAATAGGATTATTCATACAAACAAATTTCCTCCTTTTAACCCCTTTAAAGGTTGAATTGCTGAAAATTACTTCTTAGTGCTTCCATAGTAAGATTCTTAGCAAACTTTAACATCTGCTAAATCGTATTTTGGGATTAGTTTCGAAATACTAATAATGTCAACTTTAGCATTTACTTAAATTAATATTTGTGCTAAGTTTCAAGAATATTAGCAGATAGAATTAGATTTTTCATACAAACTTTCAACTAGGTAAAATTAAGCCACAAATCTGGGAAGAGAGATGCGTCGACGTGCAACTTACGTTATTGTAGTACCAGCTGACATACGTAAAGCCCTAATCGCTCAATCGAGACTTTTTATTATTTGGACGTCCTGTTCTGTCTGGGATTTTACACTGGTAACTTGGTGCTACAAGTGCTAACAGTATGGTCATGCAGCAAAAACGTGCAGAAAGGTCAACTCGACGTGTGGGCATTGTGGTGGAACAGGGAACTCGATCACAGAGTGCGCGAAGAAAGCTGATATAGCAAAATGTGCAACTTGCTTACGCTTTAAAAAGCCTAGCAATCATAAAACAGTAGACCCTGAGTGCCCTGCAAGGAAGATAGCGGAATTCAGATACATCAAGTCTGTCGATTAAGAGGTCATACTCAAGGCCTAACTTCCGTGTTTAAGGGCAGGTACCCTGACTTTTACATCACTTTGATTCAATAATAAACAAACAAATAGTATTATCATTTTCTTATTGTTCTAGAAGATTATGAAAGATTCACTACCTAACTTAACGAACTTTATTCTCAGGGTAGAAAATTATAAATTAGAACAATCAATGTTTTAATAATGAAATAGTATATAATGCAGCGGCTGCCATACGGCTCTTTTGTCGCCCGCGAGGCCTTGACGAGGCAGGACCTATGTCCCTTTTGCTCGCGCTCGACTTCCTGCTAATGTTCCCGCTCCTGATACACAAATTTGAAAGAATTTAAATCGGGCAAATCCCTACCAAAAATAGTAAGTAATTCTTGTATAAAATCTTGCAGTTGTAATAAAATATTTTTGTTATAATTTATATATTATAAGCACTATTTATACCATAGTTTTAGAAATAATACCACTGTACCTAATGAATAATTTTGTGAACGTACTTACTTTTTAATAAATTATTATATTATTCTATTGTATTTATATGTATCAACCGACCTATTATGAGAACACAGTGTAACAAAATCAGTAGGTTTGGAGAGTTTTTTAACAGACTTCAAAGAAGACCGAAATATCCGTCAAGGGTGTATTTTATTTTGTTTTTTTTTGGGTTATTAGTCAAAATCAATTTTTGATGCTTTTGTCATGGGTGTCATTTTCATGGTTTTTGGGGTCGCTAAATAGGGTCAAAATGAAAATACCAGATGGCGCCTACTGAAATTTCTGAAATTTTCTCATGGGTGTAATTTTCATGGTTTTTGAATAGAATAGAATAACATTTATTTGCTTAAAATCATGGTATATAAGATAGAACAAAATTAAATACAGAGCCTACATGTTTTTGCTTAACATTATAAGCGTCCAAATTTTGCGTGCGTACAATATAGTATTTTAATTTTTTTGTCAAAAAACTCTTTTACACTATAAAACTATTAGTAGACAGCCAGTTAAACAATTTACTTTTAAATAATCTGGTATTTAGAATTTTTAGGTCGCTTGGTATCCTATTAAATATTTCTACACACATATACAAACAGCTTTTATTATATTTAGTAAGCCTTGGCATGACATCCAGTACGAGCCAGTGAGGGTCACGCCGGTTTTGAGCATGTACATCGTTTGCTTTTGTAAATAATGCCTTATGCTTCCATACAAACATACATATCTCATATATATAAAGAGACGGTAGCGGTAATAAACCATGTTTCTGAAATACCGGCCGAAAAGAATCGTCGGGTTGAAGCCCATATATTGCACGAATGCATTTTTTTAATGCAACAAATGCTCTATTTTGATCGGTGCTATTGCCCCACATAATGAATCCATAGCGTAACACCGATTCAACATATTTAGATAATTGATGTTATTGCCGTTTGGACCTTTGTTATATTCCAAATTTTTTTTAGCGCTTATACAAACTTATTTATTCGTTTTGAGACAGTATCGACATGGGTTTTCCAGTTTATGTTTTGATCCAGAATAACGCCTGGAAATTTATATTGCGTTACTTCACAAATTTTATTTATATTTTTTTTTATAAAATTTTGAATTATTTGATTGGTTAAATTGTATATAAACAAACTTTGCAAGATTTAATTATAAATTATTTTTATTTAGCCATTCAATCAGTTGGTCCATTGTGTTATTAATGTCAGTTTCATGATCGTCAACTGTATTATTATTTTTATCAGATGTCACAATAATGGTAATGTCATCAGTAAATAATATACATCTATGATTAGTTATATTTGTAATTGAATTAATATACAGTATGAATAAAATTGGGCCTAACACACTTCCTTGTGGGACGCAATATTTGTTGCATTTAAGTTCAGAAGAGTGTGGTGTCATGTCATTATATCTATTCACTTTTGTAATAATTATAATACGCTGTTGTCTGTAACTTAGATATGTCGATATCCATTGAAGTGCCAGCCTCCAATGCCAATTGCCTCCAATTTCTTTCTTCTTTCTTTCTTCTTTTTCGTGTGAGGATGTCGCCAACTCTGGTGTCAGAGTTAATTAAGCCGCCTCTGGGAACCCCACAGCGCAGCCTCTGACTTGGCTATTTCAGACTTACATTAACTATGTAAGTCCAGGTATCCTCACGATGATAATTTTTTTGATGAATGTGTCTATCTAGTCTGTCCGTTTATGTTTTCAAAAATATAGATTGATAGTCAAATAATTGAATAAAATACGTTTTTAAGCTGACATGGTCACAATCATTAGAATTAATATTTGTTTCGGGATATTTACCATGTAAATTTAGATTTTGGTTGGCGCTTGTAACGGTGCCGAAATATCGAGGTCTCGACCAAAATCTAAATATACATGGTAAATATCTCGAAACTAATATTTTCTGTCGTCCCACTTTACCTCCAATGCTAAAACCTGAGGGGTCACTGGCTCACTCTGCGAGTGAGAAAGCAATTTTTTTTACATCTCTCTTCGCTAGCAATTCACGTCTAGACGCTGGCTCCAAGCAACCACCTACTGTACCTCATTGCGACTCTTCGATGTCGGAGATCGCGGTGCACACTAAAGAGGTCCGGAGAGTATTGTGCAGTCTAGACGTGAACAAGGCCAGCGGGCCTGACGGCATTCCAGCGTGAGTGCTGAGGCTGTGTGCGCCTGAACTGTCTCCTGTGTTGACACGCTTGTTCCGCCTCTCGTTTGTTAAACGAACGGTTCCGAAATCCTGGAAGCTTGCAAATGTGCAACCAGTGCCCAAAAAAGGCAGCCGTGCAGACCCTGCCCATTACCGTCCGATTGCCATTACCTCCATTCAGTGCAAAGTTATGGAAAGGATACTGAACAGTAAGTTGCTGACCTACCTTGAAGACAATAATCTCCTCATTGACCGTCAATATGGCTTTCGCCGAGAACGGTCAACTGGCCATCTTCTTGTTCACGTCACGCACTGCTGGGGCGAAGCCATCGAGATACACGGCGAAGCACTTGCTGTATCGCTTGATATTTCGAAGGCCTTTGACAGGGTCTGGCACGCGAGTCTGCTCAGTAAGCTTCCTGCTTATGGCATCCCCGCTGGTTTTTGTAGCTGGTTTTTTTTTTTTTTTTTTTTTTTTTTTTATTTGTTATGGTTTTGCTCTTGACTCTAGTCTAGGTCAAAGGTGACAGAGACAGAGTCGACGATGGAGTGAGCTTACCCAGAAGAAACCTGTTCACTCTAACTTTGAAGAGATTCGGGTTGAATGCGTTCGGAAACACTGACGCAGGTAGCGAGTTCCATTCATTCGCTGTGTGCATTATGAAGGATGTTTGGAAGCGTTTGGTGCGAATTGGTGGATATCAGACTACCTTAGCGAACGGTCGATCCGAATAGTCATTGACGGCTGCTCCTCAGACCTTATGGCTATTGATGCCGGCGTTCCTCAGGGGTCTGTTCTCTCTGCAACTCTTTCCCTGCTGCACATCAATGACTTACTTCAGCCTGGTATTGTTGGGTACGCAGATGACAGTACTGTTTCAGAGAGATACTTGTCCAGCGCAAAAAGCAGCGTGGATGAAGTTCGTTCCTTGAGGCTATGGTGGAGCGGACAGATTTGACTGAAGCCTTGTTTCCCAGTGGGGTGATGACAATCTGGTCTCTTTTAACGCCACCAAAACACAGGCGTGTCTTTTTACCGCTAAAAGGAATCTGTTCGATCAAACGCCTACTTATCGGGGTGCGTCTGTTCCTGTGACTGATCGGCTCGAGCTCCTAGGCATAGAGTTGACATCCAGTCTCAACTTCGGCGCCTCCAGTGAGTACAAAGCCCAAATTGCGGCCAAAAAACTGGGCATCCTAAATAGAGTGAAGCTATACTTTACGCCTGGACAGCTTTTAACCCTATACGAAGCGCAAGTCCGATTCTGCATGGACTATTGCAGCCACCTTTGGGATGGCTCAGCTAAGTATCAGCTTGCCACGCTTGACTCAGTGGAACGCAGAGCCAAGAGGCTCATTGGCGACGTTGAACTGGTGGACGCCAAGCTTCACAGCTTGGCTCATCGCCGCAAAGTTGCCTGCTTGTCGGTTTTCTACAGACTGTAATTCGGTGAGTGTGCTCAAGAACTCCACGATCTCATCCCACCAGCCCCCTTCTACCGACATCTAGACGCACTCCAAGTTATCATCCTTATCTTGTTGCCATTCCACCAATTCAAACCAAGCGTTTCCAAACATCATTTATAATGCGCACAGCGAATTTTTTAATTCAATTACTAGCTGTGCCCGCGGCTTCGCTCCCGTCATCTGTCTGCCAACCCTACCCTACTTACCTTCCTGCCTACCCTACTTACCTACCTGCCAATTTTTTTTCTATAGTCATCATTCTTTCGCGGAGAATTTTAACATCGCCATTCAGAAAATGTATTCAAATACACAACGCCATCTATCCAATATCGAGTTAAACTATCTCAGTATCTGAATTGCGTGTGTTGTGATAATTTTACTTCTTGAACACTTTAAATTCATCTAAATTTTGATAGAGTGAACCGATTGCGATGAAACAAAAACTAAGTAATTCTTCAAGTTACGCACAATTTTATGTGTAAAAGTTATTTACTTTGGTTTCGTACATTTCACGTCATGCGTGCACAAATAAACAGACAAACAGACAAAAATTCCAAAAATGCCGGAAATAGGTTCTGTTGGTTATCCTTTAACACCCTGGCTATTTTTTTTGGAAAAATTTTCGATGTACAAAAATTACTTTAAATTTAAATTTCATACGTGGTTCCCATACAAAATTTTCGAGAAATCGGCGTTTTAGTGAGACTGGGCCGATAGCGCAAAATGGCGCCGGGGTAACCTAACAGATCGGTGATGTCCGGATCTGAGCTGACCATACGAGTGGCTAATGAATAAAATACGATTTAGGGCACTTTTACAAACTATAATATACACAGCAATCCCTAAAACAAAATACTATAAAATTTCGTTATTACTGCGCATTGTAATACAAAAACAGTTTGGTAACAACTCTCGTATTTTATTTACTTTTAAAACAATAGGAAAATAAGCCTTCTCTACACACCTTTACTGTGACACTTTTGTCGTCTTCTACACACACACGCGAGCGCGCCGCTCGCTCCGCGCCGCTCGCTTCACGGTAACAGTGGCGCGTTAAATACCTACTTCGCCGGAAAAAGCAAGCCTTAACACGTGATGCCGACTGAATAAGAACAGGCCACTGATCTGACCTACTTCGCCTGGAATAGTTGCGGTCTTAGAAAATTTGCCGCCGTGCGTACTTTAGGAAAATGGTTTGAAAGATTTTGCAATAGTGTTTAACCCTGCTCAAATTTCTGCTGACGCTCAAAGTTCGTTGTCCGTGTGTGTAAATAATTAAGTGCAGACAATTTAACGTAAACTAAGCTTAGTTAGGAACTATATGTATATAATTTTTTTTATTTACATATGTTAAGTCATTAAGATTATTAATAAATCAATAAATATCTGTTACTATTTTAATATTAAGAAAATATTGTAAAAAAATACTTGTGTCCTTCCAATTTTAGATTGTTTGAGCTCATGCCGTCTGCGATACAGGAATACCTAATACAGGCACCTAACATTGTTGTTTATCTATACTTTAAATATAAGACCTATTAGTATAGTTTACCAATTTGAAGCTTGAATAAAGATTTATTGTTATCATTTATAAAGTCTTCTTCCACGTTTTCTTTAGTTTGTATTTTCCCAATATCATAAAAGTATTATACGTGACAGGAAAATGCTCTTATTGGTAAGTCTTTGATTGGCACCAGCATTAAAGATGAAAATATTGTACTTCGTTTGTTCAAAAAGATAAATACGAGCTTTTGTAGCCCTTAAAAAGACATATATTCCAGGAAATATGGGTTGCCTTCTCATGATACGTATATAAAATATTCATACCTAAGGGATTACAAGTATACCTACTGTCGTTGAGGATGAAAAATTATGATGATTCTAACAAACTAAGGAATATAATTATTATGTCCTTTATTTAATTTCATTCTTATTTCTTACATTTTTAAATATTTTTACAAAATACATACAAAAAATAAAAACATTTAAAAATATAAAAAATAGTAGCCCACCGGTATCGGGAACAGGGTCCAAGCTACCGGTGGTCAGGGCTCCTGAGAGAGGAACCTCCTAACGATACGCGCCGTGTCCAGGAGTACCGCCGCATATACCGATTATCAACACCACCTGTGAAAACATGATTTCTTCATTACTATTAATCTTTTAGATACCTATGTAGATAGAATAACAAGCCGAGATCTTTTACTCCAGAAATGCACGCCTATCCGACGTCTTTACTCTCAATTTACGCAATCTGGTCATTGTGTTTGATTGATATGATTGCCTCTTTTTATGGAAACCTATCTATAATACATATCAGATTAAAGTCGTTGGGATCGACGTAATGACAAGATTAATCAGATGAAAAACGCTAGTTACGTCGGCACGGTTTCTTTGTATGGGATGAGGCATCTGTATGCTAGTATTATATTATCTGGGGTATTTGTAACCAAATAATATTCCGTAAAATGTTGTTTTGGTGTGGCGAAAATATGGCAAATGAAAAAACTCCTTTTAAGTTTTGCTTGTAAGTAATAAAATGCCGTGCAAAAAATATAAATTTTATTTGTTAATCAGATATAACTTTTAATTGTTCATTTAATGGTTTAACTTTATTTTATTTTCAGTCGGCTCATTAGCCCTATTAGTCACAAACGGTAAGAAGATTAAATTAGAAATAGATTCACAGGATTTGGTAAACTTATTTGAAGGCGTGATGTATTCAGAGGTTTTAAAAAAGATTGCAACTGATTTCTATGAACAAAATCAAAGACGTTCGAAAAAACTAACTCTTAGCAATCCGTATCATCCAGAAGATGAATTGACTTTTAATACTAATGTTGACAAAGAAAATGACGACGTAAAAGATGTATCTTCAAGTCCTAAACCAGAACACGTACCCGACTCTTTAGAAAAACTAAATAATGATTTCTTAAATGGAAATGATGTCGAAAGTAATGATATCCTAACAGACATTGATATGAAAGCCACGCACGAATTAATACAAATACAACCAAAAAATATAACTTCAAATTCTACAGTGAAAGAAAAAGAAGTTAACAATAGTAGTACATCATTCAAAAAAGTTGCAAAGATGGTATTCAATAGTGACCTAGCTGGTTTTACACCGGCACAAAAAAGATTTGTTTTAAAAGGTTCTAATGACAATACTAACCAATCATATCCTATTATGCCAACACAGCCTACACCTTGATGTGAATTAAATGTTTAAAATACTACAAAAATCTCTTTTTACCAAAATCTTGACAAACAAATTAAACTCACGTTCCCAAACAAGTGGTTATCTTGATACTTAAAAACCTATACAACTGGCGTAATATTTTACATCTACGTTACTATACTATCAGTAGGTATATTTACTGTAGTAATTCATTTATTGTTTTGCTATATTTTTTATTAGGTTTCGATCAATATTTTCCTACAGTATATAGCTTTCTACAAAAAAAATGTACTTTGTTCGTAATACCGCTAATGCTTGTTATTGGATATTGTTTTTTATCACAAAAATGGTGCTATAACACATCCTTATTGGCGCTATAAAGGCTTAGTATATAACATAAATTGTTCAATAAGGTGTAAACGACTCCGTGGGTCTAAGGGAAGATATTTTAGTGTAATACACTCACACAATTTATGGTAATCATTTTGATGTTATCGTTGGGAAAATGTTGGTTCGCTATTTGGATTTCCAACGTGTTTCTTATCGGCTGTGAATTATTTATTCTGAACGTCTTATGGGCAATAAGAAGATTGATGTTATTGATATACTTGGAGTAAGCATTTAAATATGTTTTCTGCTGAAAATAGTATTTCTAGATTTACGTATTTTTTATATTACATTTTTTTATCAATACCATGCAATTTCTATTATAAGAATACATATTTGAATTCTATCCACGTCTACTGCAACTATATACATAAATTTTATTCTCTTCATGGATCCTAACAAAATCAAGTAACACATCTTTGTTCCTAACATCTATAAATAAATAAAGTGAATCATGACACAGGGTATACAAGGCTTTTAAAGTCAGACTATGTCAAAGATGTCCTTTATTTAATTTTAGTAGCATTAAGTATCTCTTTCACTTCAGAACTAAAAGCTTCTTGATGCAACACCTAGCCTTTTCCCGTAATATATTAGGGTCGTATTCCAAACTAACTGGATTCAGTTGTTTAGACTGTCAGTATTTTACATGGAGTGACTGCTTATCTGACCCCCACAACCCAGTGGCTTAGCACGATTCCCCTTTACTTGGCAAAACTGCTGTCAGTATTTCTGGCGCCTGACTATTCCTAACGACTGTCAAAATCTACAAATCCCAGACAAAATCAAAGGCTCACTTTCAGAGGCACGGAGGAAACTCAGTTTGTAATTGCTGGTGGGAACCAGCAATTACAAACTTGCAACGCTTGCTGAGGTCAGTCCGCGGATGGGGACATCCGCGGACTGACCTCAGCAAGCGTTGCTTATCCTTGAAAATCGGCTCATGCTTTTGTTAAACTTAGCCACGTGCTCCTCTGACGAAGTCTTTAAAACCATAATATATAATATAGTATTAAATATAATGCTGTGATGCTATTATTCAGTGAAATAAAAAAATGTTTCAGCTTGGTAAATGACTTTCTATATTTTTCACGATCAATAAACCCTTTAAAGCAATTTCCAATGAAAGTAAGAATTTACATTTGTAAGTGACATCATTATAATTTACGATTATATTCGTTGAATAAATGATGAGTATGTAAACAAATTAATGAAAATGGAAAATTTGCTGTTTTTATTTGATCTGTAATAGCATCGAATAATAGATTAAGGCAAATAACTCTGCAAGCGAATAAATGTGCAAATATCTCGTATTTTCATTAAAAGGTACAGACGTAAAACTCCGAAAATTACCTTAATAAACATCTTGACAAATCCCACAAACCGGGAACAAGGCACCTTGAAAATTATTTCACCTCTGTGTGTGTAAATAAGCCCATATAAAATAATGTTATAAATGGAAATGTAAATGTGGGTGAAATACTCCAAGGGCAGAGAGAAATCGCAAAAATGTTCATTTGGGCGTTGATTGCGTTGGTATAAAAATAACATATCACTGAGGTTGAGGCGTTATTCCCCTAAGTGCTGGCGGTAATAAGTTTTTGTACTGGTCATTTAAATACGATCTGCCGAAATGATATTAAATATAACCTATATTTCCCACACAATTTCTTTCAGGTTTTTTAAGCAGAAGTCAATTTAACATAGACTTGGGCATTAAAAGATCATCATTTTCACGTCCACTGCTGGACATAGGCGTCCCCCAAAAAACTGGGTTTTAGGCTCAAATAAAACTAAAAATGTATTTTATTGTATAAAAGCGTTTGGTGCTTGATGTCAATTGTTATAATATTTTATTGACAGATATTGGTAAAAGTAGTAATTTCGATAATATCTTAAAAAACACTCCACGCTGTTTTTACAATTAAATTATTATTTTTTGTTACACAGTATTCTTAATTTAAATTTATTGAATATTGTTTTCTTTTGTTTCGTTTGGTTTTCTATTAAAGCCTGTTTTTTTTAACTATTATTTATTTTTACCCTTTTTTTATAATCGCTAAACGTGAAGATCCTGGTATGAATAATGGGTACTATTTAAATTGTTGTATAGTCCTTGATAAGTGAGCAAAGTTTAAAATTAATCCGACGTTTTGACGGGGGTGAAAATTACGTTCAATGATTCCGTTACATAGATTTATAGATAGGTACATACATAAATACCAAGCTAATAAGAGCGTATTAATAAGTGACAGTCTATCTACGGAAGCCTCGCGATAGCGATTGGTAATATGTCAAAAATGTATAGGATTGCCAAGCGCTAACAAAACGGCACTTTTTCACATTTTCACCATCGGCATCGCTGATTGAGTGTCACTTTGTCTAGACCCTCAGAGGATCTAGACAAATGACCTTCTTTCATCGAAAGCGTGGCGATAGTAAATGTCAAAGAGTCAAAATTGTATGGGATTGACAAGCGATATCGAAAAATTACGTGATCAAACCCTTACATATTGACATTTTGACTATGGCCTTCGCTGACATCGATTGTCACTTGTCTAGCTCGTTTAGCAGATTGTGTGTTCATTTGACCGTTTAAAGCTCCAAAAGGAAGGTGTCCAGCCAATATCGTGAACCAAATCAAACAATAACCTGAAGGATATGTACATAGTCTTTCTAAGCACATATTCACCATGTTTTTCACGCATTACTAGAAGTATATCTGTAGGGATCTACCTAAAACCAAGTAGATACTATGCCTAATTAATTTACTGTACTGCTGGGTCTATATAGTCTATAGGCAACCCAGTTTTCGTCCGTTTCTTTTATACGCCCGTATCGTTCCCACTTTAGGAGCAGTGAACTCATGGAGACTAAATTGAAAACAATTTACCCCACGTAAATTAACTGGCGAGCCTTAACAAGAGGCAAACGTGACGGAAAATCGAGTCCAATTGTAAAAATTAGACGTTTTCAGTAGGTACTGGTGGCGATCGGCGAATGTAGCGGGTAGCGGTACCTACTGTTTATTATGATTATGCTTTGTTTTTATTTTGTCCTAAGAACTGTGAAGGTCGCTTTCTGAATGGAACAGCATGCAGAAAAAAATACTTTTGGCTAGTTTTTAATCATTCGAATTTAGAGCAGACAGTCGCTGCTGAAAGGGGCGGCAATTCGGCATGAAGTAAAAATGTTTCTACACTAAGAAATAGTTCTGGAATATTAACCGATACGCAATTCCTTTCATCTACAAACATAAAGGTCTGGCTGTGTCAAGAAAGGTCCCAAAAGCTGTTTGGAATAAAATTATTACTGGTTGATATTATATTCCTACCGTCTTTCAATTTTTCCCTGTCTCATAGTAGGAAGGTGTTTAGACAATTAAACCCATCACGCTTGTCTAATGCGGGTTAATGGGTGAGCAGTAGACCTCCTGGCTGGGTCCAGGAGGTCCGGGCCACTGAGGCCTTTGCCCTGCAGTGGGACGTAATGGGCTCATAATAATAATAATAAAAAAAAAAAATAGACCTATTACATGTTTACCAACGGTCTATAAGGTTCTAACATCCATTTTGAGAGTTAAAATTAATAAACACGTCGACGATAACTCGATCATGTCGGTCTCTCAGAATGGATGTAGGAACGGGTCCCGCGGTACTAAGGAGCTACTCCTTATTGATATGGCCATTAGCCAACAGGTTCGGCGTTCCCGAAAGGATCTGTCGACATGTTGGATAGATTATAGAAGGCCTATGACTCGGTACCTCATACATGGCTCATGAGGGTGCTGGAATTGTATAAAATAGATACAACTCTACGCACCTTCCTGATGTCGTGTATGGGGCAATGGAGCACAGTCCTTCGCTATCCAGGATGTCGAAATATCCAGAGGAATAGCGAACCTGTAAGGATCGAGCGAGGTATATTCCAGGGCGATAGTTTGAGTCCACTTTGGTTTTGCCTAGCCCTGAATCCTCTAAGCATGCTGCTGGATAATTCAGGGCTAGGCTATCGGTTGAAGAGAGGTGGTCAGGTTATATCTCACCTCCTTTACATGGATGACCTGAAGCTCTTTGCCCCCAGCAATCTTCAGCTGATGAAGCTACTGAAGGTAACTGAAACTTTTAGTAACGCCATCAGGATGGAGTTTGGTGTGGACAAATGTGCGGTCATGCATGTAAAGCGAGGGGAGATTGTGGAATCCGTAGGCATTCAACTCGCGGATTCCATAAACCTGAGATCCCTCTCTCCAAACGAAACCTATAAATATTTGGGTATGTCGGTAGCGTTAGGTATCAGCACTACTGACATGAAGCAATCGTTGAAGGAACGCTTTTTTGGCCGCCTGAAGAAGGTATTCAATAGCCTTCTTTCGGGCGGAAACAAGGTGCGCGCCTTCAACGGTTGGGTCATGCCGGTATTGATGTACTCTTTCGGCATACTCAAATGGACTCAAACGGAACTCGACGCCCTGGATAGGCGGGTCCGTACACTGCTGACTGCATATCGAATGCATCACCCACGATCGTCGGTCATGAGATTGTATATCCCACGGAAGTGTGGAGGCCGAGGCTTTTTAAATGCTAAAAACCTCCACAACCGCGAGATATGCAATCTCAGGGAATATTTTCTACACACCGACGTGGGTATGCATCGAAATGTAGTAGCAGTGGACAAGGGACTCACCCCGCTCTCCTTGGCGAATGAGAACTGGCGCAAGCCTGTAGTGCTTGACACTAACGACCGCAGGAAAGTATGGCAGAGTAAGGAGCTTCACGGACGATTTTTTCGGGCCCTACATGGGTCCGATGTGGACGAAGCAGCGTCCGTAGCCTGGCTGCGTTTCGGTGACCTCTTTGAGGAAACCGAAGGTTTTGTCTGTGCAATTATGGACGAAGTTATCATGACGAATAACTACCGGAGATTTATTGTGAAGGATGGCACGGTTGACATCTGTCGGGCATGTCACCGCCCGGGTGAATCGATCCGCCACATTATCTCTGGATGTTCTCGCCTAGCTAACGAAGAGTACTTGCATAGGCACAACCTTGTAGCTAGGATCATCCACCAGCAACTTGCTCTGAAATACACTCTTGTGGCATCGGAAGTACCGTACTACAGGTATGTGCCCGGCCCAGTTCTCGAAAATGGCAATATCACATTGTACTGGGATCGGTCCATCATCACTGATAGGACTATTGTAGCCAATAAGCCTGATATAGTGGTGGTGGACCGAATCGAGAGGCGTGCAATGATTGTTGACATAACTGTCCCGCATGACGGGAACCTCGTGAAAGCCGAGAAAGATAAGCAAATCAAGTATCTTGACTTGGCTCGCGAGGTTGTCGACATGTGGGATGTGGATACAGTGATCATTGTACCGATAGTCGTGTCAGCCAATGGGTTAATAGCCACGAGCCTCGACCAACACCTTAGGAGGCTCTCGTTAGGCGGCTGGATCAAGGGCGTGATCCAGAAAGCAGTACTGCTGGACACGGCTCGCATTGTTAGGAGGTTCCTCTCTCTGGAGCCCTGACCGCCGGTAGCTTGGACCCTGTTCCCGATACCGGTGGGCCTCTATTTTCTATATTTTTAAATGTTTTTTTTTATTCCGTATGTTTCACAAAAATATTTAAAAATGTATAAAATAAGAAACGAATTTAAATAAAGGACATAATAATAATAATTAAGAAGTTAGACGAAGTTATGATGACGAACAACTACCGGAAATACATTGTGAAAGATGGCACGGTTAACATCTGTTGGGCATGTCACCGGCCTGGGGAATCCATCCGTCACATTATCTCCGGTTGTTCTAGTCTAGCTAACGGAGACTATTTACACAACCTTGTAGCCAGGATTATCCATCAGCAACTTGCTCTTAAATACAATCTTGTGGAATCGAAAGTGCCTTACTATAGGTATGAGCCCGACCCAGTTCTCGAGAATAGCAAAGTCACGTTGTATTGGTTTCAGTCTATCATCACTGACAGGACTATTGTTGCCAATAAGCCTGACATAGTGGTGATAGACCGACTAGAGCATCGCGCAATGATTGTTGATATAGCGGTCCCCCATGACGAGAACCTCGTGAAGGCTGAGAGAGATAAGAAAAGCAAGTATCTTGATCTGGCTCGCGAGTTTGTCGACATGTGGGATGTGAATACAGCAATCATTGTGCCGAAAATCGTAACGGACAATGGCATAATAGCCAAGAGCCTCGACGAACATCTGAGGAGGCTCTCGTTGGGCAGCTGGATCAAGGGCTTGATCCAGAAGAGTATTTTTAGAGTAAAGGACATCTCCTTACCTAGATAATCGTGTATAGCTGCCCTTCACTGCCAAATATATCTTGTCAAGGGCTTCATTTAAAAATGTTTCCACTTCGTAAGAGGTGAAAACTTTAGATTTTTGCTCTTGAACCCCTGAGTCTGTGTCTTTTCAGAAACGATGTTAGATTATGGAATCTTTTCAAATCGACATTGTGTTTTACTCTTAGTGTACTCTTATGAGCATTGAATACCTGCTCCATAGCGTAGAAGGCTTTATTTTGCCAGATGGTTCATTTAAGTATGTATGAAATACACTTTCGAAAAATTATTTTTCGTTTTGTAGTGTTTTGTTTTGGAAGTCGGTTTGATTTTTTTGTTAAAATTGAAATTATTTATTGGGTATAAAAAATGAGTAAATATATTAAATAAGTATATTTATTAAATATTTAATATGTAGTAGTAATAAAACAACAATTTCACAAAAAATAAGTATTTTTAATAATCAAGTGCTTTCCACATAAACTCAGATGTAAACTAAAATTAATCAAATAAACTAATCTAATAAATCAAAATCTAAATACTCTACACCTTCCATGGGATCTCTTCAGTTCGTGTAGTCTATAAAATAGACTCTGCTCTGGTATTGATTCGTCACTGATTTCTGAACCACTCTCATCGTCACTGCTGTCTGCACCATGGGGCGACCCTTCATGTGTTTAGCTGGTGTTGAGAATTTCCCACCGTTTTCAATGCCGTGTTGCACGATTCTGCGCACTGTGCTTACAGAAACACCTAAAACAAGCAAATAAAAGAATCACTGTCAGTCCAACGAAAGAAGTTCCGTGGTAAATAAACGTGAATATATTTTAAAATTGTTTCTTTCCATTTAGTCGATTGCATCAACAAATATGGCATAGCAAAAAAAAATTGCGTATCCGCAATAAATTACATTAATTGTTTTTGCCTTACTATCAACGTTGTTAAGTCGCGCTATAACTACAACGGTATTTGTTTACCTTAGCTTAAATCTTGAAATAATAGCGGAAACTGTATTCTTGGGGATTACTATCGATTCAAAATTGCAGTGGGGCGCACACATTAGAACTCTTTCGGGCAGGTTAAGTTCGGCTGCCTATGCAGTAAGGAAGATAAGGCAGTTAACCGATGTAGCCACAGCTAGACTAGTATACTATGCTTATTTCCACAGTATTATGTCTTATGGCATTCTGCTGTGGGGGTCAGCAGCAGACGTTGACTCAATTTTTATCTTGCAAAAGAGGGCAATCCGCGCGATCTATAAAATGGGTCCTCGCGAGTCCCTCAGAGAAAAATTTAAAGAGATCGATATACTGACTCTACCTTCACTTTATATTTTGGAATGTATTTTGTATGTCCGCAAAAATCGAGGGCTTTTCAAAACTAGAAGTGACTTCCATAATTTAAATACACGCAGTAAGCACGAAATTGTAATACCCAAATTAACGAAAACTAGCAAGTCTTTTCTTATAAACAGTATACGCTTTTATAACAAGTTGCCTAAGTCAGTTATAGAACTGACCGATGGAAAGTTCAAAAACTACATCAAACGTGTCCTTGTTAAAAAAGCATATTATAAAATCAAGGACTACGTTGAAAATAAAAAATTTGGCTTTGACACCCTCTGCGCATGCGGCTTCCCTGGTAACTCATAAACGGCACAAATATATGGATATCTCTAACTATTCTCAATCTCATTTTTTTTTCTCTTTTAATTAGACTTTTTACAATATTTTTCAATCATCATTATAGCCCTTAGCTAAGAATAGTTACAGCACTGATTACAGTATTTGTGCCACATGTTAAATTTAGTGTTGTGGTTTTTTTTTTTTTTTACCTTTGTATAGATTCTTTTACCTATTGTGAATGTGTGAACATTGTAGGCTTTCTAGTTTTCTAGATGATTGTTAACATTTGTTAACTTTTTATTTCGTGCATTATTTCTTTTTTTCAATTTCGTACGACTTATTGTCGGGCCTACGTTGTCCCCCCATATCCAAATACTAATGCTGTAACATGGAAATATTGTAAACAAAACAATTTAAAAGAGTAGCCATGGAGTTTCTTGCCGGTTCTTCTCCATAGGAAACGACTAACCCGAACCGTGCACCTTTTGTCGACGTTTTATAAGTGCCCATGTAGGCCTATGTAAAATAAAAATATTTGATTTTGATTTTGATTTTAGCATAACCTCAAAAATAGTAGACTAATAATTTGTAAAGGGAAATTATTAACCGAGGGAAAAATATACTGAATGGGCGACTATTATACTAAGTAAGTAACTATTTATCCGGTTTGAGTAATACCTTTTAGGAGATTTTTGTGAGCTGCGGTAATAATATTGCTACATACTTTAATTGTATTTGGGGTTCTATTTTTTCTATTTTAGCATATTGTTCTTTTGAAAATAGCTGAACAACTATCGAGGCGACATCACTGTGCAGTGCGGGAGTTCGGGTTTATTCGTGTCCAAGAGCGATCGAAGCGAGCTCGGGAACTTAGCGCACCCCGACACGGATAGGTTAGGTTCGAAGGGGATGACGAGAGCTGAAGTGAGCGAGCAAAGCGAGCGAACTTAGCTCCCGTCATCTCCTTCATGTTAGGTTACTTTAGACCCTGCAGACAGAAAAAGTAGCCCTGTCGACAAACTTATATTTTCAAGTCGCTGTTTTAAACATTTGTATTCGCCCACTGTTTGTCGCCCACTTAGTATTTCAGTAAGCCATATTCAGTATTTTTTACACCTTTAATTTGATTTTTTTTTCGCTCGTTTAAATACGCTAGCTTCCCAGCTTGGAATTCGGCTATACACCACATATAAACTTTGTAAACTATATCACGGGCACCTCCACAAATTACCTTATTCATGATTTGCCACTGTTTTTCTGTCCACACTCAGAAATATCACACAAAACCATAATTCTTACGAAAATTGAAACCGATCGATAAAAATTGACAGCTCAAGTACTCATTTTAGATGTTGCCAGAAAATGAAAGCTATTAGTTCCAAAATATTTAATTTCTACTCTTTTATGTCGTACTGTACCATTGCAGTGTAACATTTTCCTTCGATTTTTAAACAACGGTATCATATACCTATATATACATTCTTTTTTAAATTTTAATAGCAGACTTGTTAAATTATTGGTGCGTATGGGCTCATTGACTTAATGTAGAAAAATAGTGTCATTGTCAATGGATACGTGCGCTGCGCAATCATGCGCTGTGAGAATAAAAATTTCCCGCCATACCACATATTTTTTTCGTTTCCTCTTTTGTTTTATTTCAACTGTATGAGTGAAGATAAAAAAGTGTATGCAACGGCATATAATTAAAACACTCGTGTGATACTATTATCACATGAGTGTTAATAGCACTCTGTTACTTTTAAATTTATTGGCGCGCATGGGCTCATTGACTACACGGAATAAAGTTATACCAGGTATAATAAAGGAATAACCATACATTTTCATAGGTTTATACTTGGTATAACTTTATTCTGTGTTTATTAGTAGGTAAGAGGGTTAATTTACAAATATAGTGTCATTGTCAATGGATGCGCGTGCTGTGAAGTCATGCGCAATGAGAATCTAAATTTCTCGCCATACCAAATATTTTTCCGTTTCCACTATAGTTTCATTTCAACTGTATGAGTGAAGATAAAATTGTGTATGCAACGGCATATAATTAGGTATTAAAACACTCGTGTCTTACTATTATCACTCTCGGCTTTGCTTCGTCTGATAAACCCACACTCGTGTTTTAATAACCTCTGTTAAATGACCGTTACGTAAGCTTTTATTACTACGGTATCAACTCTGATATATAAAAAATGCAGCTATTCACTAAATTTTAGGTTCAGTAATAGCGAACAGTAGAATTTATTATTTCAGTGTTGGTCCTATGGTAAAACTTGTTCTTATACATTAGTACTTACATAATAATCAGCATATAATGTAGCCATTGCTGGGACATAGTACCAATGACTTAAAATCTAGCCTGTAGGTATACCGCAATTACTGAAGTAACCGAGATATATGCTTATGTATCAGACTCTTAGTACCATAAGTGGCATGATAAATGAAATTAGAGAAAGCAGTTCAAACGTCTCCAATCTAATAGCTCCACTGAACCTCGTGGTTTTGCATCATTAATAATACCGGCTCATTGAACATTACACCCACTTTTTGTCTTGAAAGTCTTGTACTAACTTGTAAGAATTAAGAAACCTTACTAAGATTTCAGAGAATGAGAATAAATTTTGTGGAGCGAGTTTATTGTTTCAACTGCTTAGGTTACCTCCATTTATAGTTTCGATACTGAAAATCAAATTGAATTCTAAATGTATTGATTGTAAATGATTCATTCATTTCTTGTGTTTTTACTTATCTTAAGGCGTTGGATTAGCTATGAATTAATCAAACTTGTCATATTCAATTCTATCTTAGAGTTTTCAGTGAGCCACTTTCTAAAGATTTACTTTTCAAACAAAAACATTGATAGCCTTCGTCGAACCTTGATCTCAAGATTAAAACTATTGTAACGTTACGGCCATCAAAATTGATCATTATAAAAATAAAGTGTTATGTTAATTCATTAATAATTTCGTGTCAATCATTGGTATCAGTTTTACCTACGACTTTTTGTATCGATTACACCCAGAAAGTATGGTCGAAGGGGCTGAAAGTTCTGGCGTGACTACCGCGTACCGCAAGTCATTGCGTTGGAAGGCCTCCTTCCAGGTGGAGCGATGTCCTTGTCAGGGCTGCGAGTATCCGCTGGATGCGAGATGCAGGACCGATCAAGGTGGCGACACTTGGGGGAGGCCTATGTCCAGCAGTGGACATCCTCCGGCTGAAATGATGATGATGATGATCGCTGCAGTCCTACTTTTGGCTGTTAGAAGCATTTGCTTCTAACGGATCGAAACGAATGTAATAAAATGCTCTAGTGTTTTAGTAGTGGTATATAAAGTGAGTCAATCATTCCGACCTTTCATGAACTGTGGGAAATATCGCGGTGACATACTGACCTGTAACTGTAGCGAATTATTTCGAATATAAATCTGGATGGATGGAGAGGGAGGGGACGGCCAAAGAAAAGATGTGTGGACTGTGTGAGGAGTGAAATGACAGAAAAGGAAGTTAGTGATAGCGTGACGGGGGACAGGCGGTATGGAAGAAAAAAACGTGTTGCGCCAATCCCAAGTGACATGGGACAAATAAATAAATATTAAATAAATATAAATATTATTTATTTCTCAATAAAATTGTACAATTTGAACAATATAATTAATTTTTAAAGCTATTATGAATATGCACAAGAATGAAAAATGAGCAACTGCGCCTGAGCTAGGCCGAGCCTGTATTTCAGGACGCAGTTCACTTTACAGAAATTTTGAACAACAGTAGTTTCGTTTAACATAATATTATATCATTTTAAAGCAAAGGAAGGTTTTACAACAAACAGAGGGAGTGTTGAGCGAGTGTTGTGTATTGTATGCTTGTGTTTAGTGTGTTTGAGTGAGTGTGGTGTGCGACGGAAAAAGACGGGTGTTACAAGTGTCACGTGTTTGTTTGTGTATGTGTGTGTGAGTTTATCTTTATCTTAAGGTTTTAAGAAGATCTTCTGTAGTTTCGTAATCACATGTAATTAGGAAGTTCAATAGTTTGAGTTTGCATTCTCGTTTACTTAATGTATAGATGTTAAGAATAGTATTTAATTTATTATATAGAAAAGGACCGGTGAAGCAGAAAAACCTATTTATAAATGAGTGTTTAAATTGATGGGACTGAGGAACTACAGCATTTCGACGACGCTTATGAATAATATTCCTGTCAAGAGGAGTGAAGGAGTGTTGCTTTAGGATTGTAGCTATGATGTAGAGTTGACGAACGGTCGGTAGGTTCCACGACTGATACAAAATATGTGTAGGGTAATCTATGGGTCGGAAGGAGCCAACTTTTAGAATTGCCCGTTGTGCTATTTCAAGTGGGAGCAGAATGGTTTTGGCAGCTCCACCCCAACATGAAATGCAGTAAGTTAGGATCGATTGACAAAGGGCCCTATAAACTTTTTTTAAAACTAAAATATCTGCTACATGCCGCAAGTTCTTAAAAACATAAATAAGTTTTCTCAGTCTGGATTGTAGTAAAGATATATGTGCATTGAAATTCAGCGATGAGTCCAGTATGACACCCAAGTATTTAACCTCAGATTTTCTGATCAGACAAGGGCAACAACAAGAGGCAGAATTTATTGGGTGGACATGAACAGAGTGTGATTTAAGGGTAAGTTCTATAGGGGGTTTGTAAGGAGTTCGTGTATAAAATGGCATGTACACAGTTTTATCTGTGTTCAAGGTGAGAACATTTTGTTTCAGCCAGTCTGACACTTTGTTGAAGCCATTCTGTGCCAACGTGAAGGTTTTTTCCCAATCACCAGCAGAAAATAGCAATGCTGTGTCGTCAGCATAGGAAATAATGGTACCCTGGTCCAGTTTCAGCTCACAGAGGTCATTGAGGTAAACTAAGAAAAGTGTAGGTCCTAGCACTGAGCCCTGCGGGACACCAAAAGAGACAGGTAGGTCAGTGCTAATGTGGGAATCCACCCTTAGGCACTGTTGACGACCACTTAAATAGTCCTGAAACAATTTCAGCTGCAAACCCCTTATTCCCAGGCACTCTAATTTAGCTAGAAGACGCGGGACAGAAACCGTGTCAAACGCTTTGGCGAGGTCAAGGAAGATGGCGAGTGCTTTGTTCCCATAATCAAGTTTCCTAATAATATGGTCAGTAAGGTTATGCACCGCATCCTCCGTTGACCTCCCAGAGCGGAAACCAAATTGACAAGATGACAGTAAATTATTGCTTTCGAGATAGTTAACAAGTCTACGATTAATTATTCTTTCCAGAATCTTTGAAATAGCTGGTAGTATAGCAATTGGCCTATAATTACAGGCAAGGCGCCTGTCACCCGCCTTGTGGATAGGGATAATGATCGCTTTTTTGAGTACGTCCGGAAAGACACCCTGACAAATGCAAAGATTGAATAAATGCGTTAGGGGCGGAACAATGAATTCCTTAATATTCTTAAGTAGGTTGCTAGATATTTTATCATGTCCGACTGAGCTGGAACATTTTAAGCCATTTATAAGTGACAGGATCTCGTTTTCATCAGTGTCTTGTAGTACAAATGAGTTATTAGCTGTGTGGTTTGAGGTGGGTGCATCAATTGAATTTTGAGCTATTGTCGAAGGGTTTAGAAGCCTGTTGGCCAGGGAACTTCCAACATTAGCAAAATAAACATTAGCCTGGTTCACAGATGCCTGAGGGGAATCACCAAGAAGGTCGGTAGCAGCCGATTTTGTTTTTTTTGTGTTTGTTATGGTTTTGATAACTTCCCAAAGTTTTTTATTGTTATTAATATTTTTGTCCAATTCACTTCTATCGTGTTGCCTTTTAAGTCTTTTTAATAAATCATTACAATAGTTTCTATACCGGGTGTATGTTAGTTTTAGGGTTTGATTGTCGGGTGAAGTTTGTGAGTCTTTGTGAAGGCGATCCCTATTTTGTATACATCTAAGTAATCCTGGAGTGATCCAGGGTCTAATAATGCGTTTTTTTCGAGGAATTTTAACAATAGTGCTGTTTTCATTTATTACACCTTGTAACGTCTTAACAAATTTATCCATGGCCTGATTAGGATCGTCTGTTTCGCCAATGAAATTGAAGTCCGTATTATTCAGTTGTTCACGAATAGCAGTTACATTAAATTTAGATACATAACATTGCGGCAGATTTTCTTTGTGTGCTTGGTAAAGACAGAGTAGCACCGCGTTGTGGTCCGTAATGGTGGAATTTAAAACGAAGGTATTTGATTTTAGTTTAGTTTTAAGAAGAACGTGATCGAGACAAGTTTTACCTTGCCTGGTAGGAAAAGTATGAGATGGCAAGAATCCCTGAAAGGCTGTCATATTTAGGTATTCAGGCTTTAGTGTCGCGTGATTGTATTGAGATATCTATATTAATGTCTCCAATGACGACGGCAGATTTTATGTTTTTTAGGTTCGATAAAGTTGAATTGAGGGATTCTAAAAAAGGAGTTAAAGTGTTGTATGACGGTGATCGATATAGTGCAATTATAGCTGTATCATTATTTAATTTTAGAATTAAACAGTTGCTTTCAGAAAAGGGTGGTTCAATTACATCAACATTAAGCGACTCTTTAGTGTAGATTACTATTCCATCGTTCTGGTTTCTATAATTCTGTGTCGTATGAGACTTGTAGCCAGGTAGGTTAGGAATAGTAAGATTGCATGATAACCAGCATTCAGTGAGTATTATAACGTCACATTCTATCTTTAGTGAGTGCAAAAGGACAACTAGTTCGTCAAAGTTACGAGAAATACTACGTATATTCTGCGTAAGTATTTTAAGGTTTATTTTAGTGTGTGATAGAAGGTTATAACAATCCAAAACATCACAGACCACAGACTCCGATATAGTTAAGTCGTCAATCAAACAAAGGCAGGAAGATGATGAACTGTAGCGAATTATTTACATGGAATTACGTTCAACAAGACTGTTATAACTAATATTTGGGTTACAGACTTATTTTAGACTTTACAGCTAGAGTATTAACTCTAACAAGTACTTTCATTAAAATATCGTGTAAAATTAAACCTAAATGTAAAGCCTTAAATTAATCCCAGAGGAAATCAAAATGCGAAAGGAAAGGATTAACAAGCCATCAACGCAGCTTACCTAAGCTTCCGATGAATAAACATATTCAAATATTGCTGTTTAATATTTGAATACTAAAACATTTTAAAGTATATGTTGGCCAGCCTGTATAACACATTAGTATGGGAACGAGCTCCACATAGATTAATATTATTGTTGTAAACAGGATTAATCCATGTATAAGAATTAGCTGTAAAGTAAACGCTTTCAATAAATACTTGTGTTCTTTCAAAAACTTCTAACTGAACAATAAAGCCTTTCGTTCTGAACTTAATTATGACAGGCATTATGCTACTAAGTCTAATTAATGGAGGATAGTTAACTATGACATTTAAGTTTAGATCGGCCGTCAGCGCTTTCTGATAAATGGTCCTAAAAGGACCATTTATCAGAAAGCGATATCATGCGAACCAATGCTTATGTATTTATAACATTATGACGAAGGACCAATGAAGTTATAGAGGCCAAGGCCTTAGAGGGTATCATAGAGAGGTGAAGTGGCGTAGCTTTGTGCGAGGTAGCATCGTAAAGATGTGCAGCGTAGCAAAGAACTGCAGGGATGACGTTCAATGAAGAGACTCAAGTCTAGATAAAGTACATTTTGGAAATGAATTTTTAGTTAAGCAAGCCCTAATGTCAACCACATGAGAAAGTGGGGCGTACTTACGAAAACAAAACCTATGGAAACCTCATACTAAACAGCAATGTTTGTACTTTTCTATCGTAACAGATCATGTTAATTAAAACATTGCAGTTTACACGTTTACTTGAACAACAGGCAGCAAAGTAATTGTTAAACGTAGAATATTACACCAATATAATAAATGCATAAATCTCAATTATCTTGTTCATAAGAACGCAATCTAGAGATAGCATAACAGTGTTACGATTGCAATTGTTAGCAATAGTTGCGAGAAAAGAAATAGACGTGATGGCTTGAACAAAAATGACAGCGTTTAAGTTATTGTACTTTGCGTGTACGAACCGTTTACCTTAAAATGTAAATAAAGTACACGAAAAAAAAACCATGTATATTTTTTTGTGACTACGTGGTTCCGTGCATTTTACAACGGATCCGTACCTTTCTTTCAAGGGCCTGTGCTTTCTACGAGAACCATCACAAAAAAAGGAAATATATCTTATAATATTCGATTAATATACCTTGGCCAACGATCTACCATATATATTACTACCTGAAATATTAGTCAGTTTTCGATAAATACCCGACTTGTCAGCACAGAGGCAGTTGCAAAACCTACAAGTTTCACTGAGTTACGAATCTATGACCGTGTTCCCTTTCGCAGGGAATTAGGTAAATACAAATGAATGCTGGTCCATATTGTTGAATCTTTCGGATGATATTTTATTGGAAAGGTATTAAAATGTCAATACAATCCAAAATAAACGATATTGGAAAGTGATGGTAATACCGTAATGGAAACTGAATTGGATCATTTATTTATTGTAGTAATGAATTGTTTTTGCTAGCATGTCACTTACGATTCGAAAATAGTACAATAGTATGCTTAATGATAGGTGCACCTCAGCGAGATAAACATAAGACATACAGAGTACGAAAAGGAAGCTTATTTAAGGCACAATTTGAAGATGTTCGGCATTTGGAAGATGTTTACGTAAAATTAACTAACGGACCAACTTACGTCATAATTGTATTGTCCACACACTAACTAACTATACAATTACCTACTTGGAAACCTACATGAGAGTGCTAAATCCAAAGTTGATCGGTTTACGAAAAGTGAGTGAAAAATCGATCACTTGAAACGACAGATAGACGGATATGAATCGAATCGTGGCTCAGTCAGCGTATTTTTTATTGCTTTAACCATTTTCGTTCTAGGGATTGTAATAAATATCTTATCTATATCCTATTCGCTTTACCAAAGCTTTCCCCAATAAATGTTCTAGTCAATTCCCTGGCTCTTGTGATACTTACAGGATTTCCTAGTACAAGAGCCAGGGCAGCACTGATATTTTTGTACTGAAGTGTGTAGAATAAATAAAAAAAAACAAATTTGGTTTTGTGAGAATCACACACAAACGCGCTGTTTTATTAAGATGCCTAAGAGAAGACACAATTCTAAGATTTCTTTTTGTTAAAAAGATTGTAGTAAAGTTCTGCCTACACATTACTAAAATAACAAACAAAAACATTGTTAAAACAAGTTGATAAGTTTTCTGATGAAGCATTAAGGTTTGACACATTAACAAAAGTAGTCGGCCTACCATTTCTTTAGAATTAGGCCGTAAGTAAAAATAATCTTGGAACTTTCATTTGTCTAACAATTGTTATTTATTTTTGCACGGCTAGGCTGAATGTCGGTCGTAAAAGGAATTACAAATATAATGTTTACAGCAATCTGTACTAAGATAATAAAGCTGAAGAGTCTGTTTTTTTGCTTGAACGCGCTAATCTTTGGGACTGATTTGAAAAAAAGCTTTTCGCATTAGATAGCCCAATTTTCCCAACATCATGCTACGACCTTTATTATTTCTAAAAGACAGACGCGAGGCACAGCTGCGAAGTGCTTTGCTGTATTGTGGCTTAAATGGTCTGGGTGCTGTATTACAGGCAACATAGGCATAACAGCAGCAGCAGTGGTGGCCCAGTGGTATCGCCCGCGACTTACAAGTTGTAGGTCGTGGGTTCGATCCCAGGCAGACGCTTTACTTTGTATACATCATTTCATCACCAATGCTCTCAAAACGTTGAAGGAAAAGATCGTGAGGAAACCGGCATGTCCTAGAACCAAAAAATCGAAGACATTTGACATCCACCAAACCGCACTGGGCCCGCGTGGTGGATTACGGCCCATTCCCTCTCACAGAGAGGAGGCCTGTGTCCCAGCAGTGGAAACATAAATAGGCTGATGATGATGATGAGACATAACTGACAACTAACTGATTGTGCTCCATTGGTATAATTGCTGCAAGGCGTTCCAGTGCGAGGATAAACTAATAATTAATAAATAAATAACAGAAAAAATAAAAATATTGTTTTTCCATAGAAAACTGCATCACCTTTGTCCTTAGGATGGCAAAGCTTTTTGAGTTGTGAAGCCTCTGAAATTGTAGAATCTGATAGACCATCTGCTATTTTGCCTTAAAAACCTTGTTTCTAAATACTGATTGTATCAGTAGATGTTAATATCTGCCCAGAATGTTGGCAGTTGACTCATTTAATTTGTAAAAGATACTCAGAAGGTAGGAATCTCAAAAACTCTTTGAAAACAAGAATAAAAGTTATCAAAAGAAATTCAAACCCCGAATTACTTTTGTATGATACTTGTTGAGAATACTTTTGTAGGCGCTTGAGTCTCTCAGTCTTTTTACTTTATTTTTATAAGAATTCTCTCGAGTATAAAACAATGATGTGTTTGTCTCTATAAAAATATGAGTGAAGTAAGTGATAGGAGAGCTTTATTTATTTACTTTCTTTGCAAGAATATACTTTTATTAAACTTGAATAGGCCTAATATTACAGCCATGTCGCTTTTCAATATGACAGCCGAATTGTTTCAGAACAATATATGTATTTTCTTTCGACGCAGAATAAAATTATATGTTATAGAAGTGACATAAGTTTTGTGAACAAGATTTTTTTCTTTGGAACGGAAAGGCAGGAAAAGTATCTTAGTCAAGGATATTTTTATTTATTTAAAACTTCATGTAACATACAGGTAGGCACATATGCGGACTTAATGCATGAAGCATTATCTACCAGTCAGCCAAGGGTTGTGGAGAGATAATATAGCAGGTGCATAAATTATTGAATTAAAAAGTTTTTGGTCTTATCCCATTGCATAAGACATGCATGCAAAGGGCGTCTGTCTGTTATGAAACATAAATGGCACTCCTAGTACATATCTATAACAGTTCAGGAAATGTGCTCAGATTGTTTCAAAATGTAAAAATACCTTATTTGAAAGGTCATTGTCCATATAAGTAGTCCATACCTTACACTTCGGCTATCTATTGTCCATTAATGGTCATAAGAAAGAAGGAAATCTGAGACATAGACCCTTGAAACACAATACCTTTGTTTGTTACAGGCATTTTTTTTATTTCGTGTCCAAACGTTTTTTGCCATACCAACCATGATTGCTGTATGGTCATGTGAAGAGAAGGGATGAATTAAAGGTGGATGGAAGGAGAAAGATATGGTCAAGGAAAACATGGATTGGTTATAGGAGGAGTGATTTTAAAGAAAACGGAATCAGTGATGACAGTTGACAAGCCGGAATGGAGTAGGAATACGTGTTGCAACGACCCCAAGTACAAGGGCAGAGAGACAATGATGCCACAAAGTTTATTTAATCTCATGTAGTCGTATTGATTTCTCTTGTTGTGAGACTAATAGTGGTTCCACCCTACACAAACTTCCTTTCTGATACACCGAAATTTGTCTGTACTGCTGTGTTGGACAGACAAAATTCTATAGAAATTGATGACGAGTCTGTGCAAAGTCTGTGTAGTGTGGACCCACCATAAAATGTTTTTCACCAGTGTGCGTGAACTTGCGTACCTACGTTAGGCAACAATACCAACTATAAGGTTACAAGCATTGTCTTAATTACTTCGCGAACAATTATGCTGTGTGAAAATCGAAGTGTGGATTGCAAATGTTCGTGGGAAGTTGGAAACGCGATGACAAATTTAATGGGCGTAAAGCAGCGTTCAAACTGAGGGGAACGAACCGTTCTGACATAAATCAATTGATCAGTCAATTAATGAAAGAAAATCCATCGAAGTTTCTGTAAGAAAAAGTCATCGACGTTTGGATAAACGTTGCGTTAAGCCGACGACAGTCGCCAACGACCTCGAGGAAACTTACTTAGAAATAGTAACTAATTGATTACCTATCTGTACATACGTAACTGTTAAATAAGTAATCAATATCTTATTATATTCTTGATTTATATGCTTCAACTAGGTGTGATAATTAATGTTACATTACGAATAAATGTTTACTAATGTAGTTTATTAGTATTAGTCATACAAGCTACGCATATGAAATCATATTTTAGGTTAGGTTGATGAACTTTAATAAAGGTATAATAAGTGGAAGGTTAACCGGTCAACCTTCAGTAAGTCTGCAAGTTGACTTATGTTAAATCTGTTCAAAGTCATACTTATTCATGATTATTGTGAAAAATCTCAAATCCGATAAGATATTCTTTTAAGACGACGATAGTCGCCAACAACCTTCAGGGTACAAACTGCGCTCTCTTTTCACATCCGCGTGACCCCATATTCAGTATTTTTTGTACATTCCTATAAATTATTTTTATGACTTTAAAAAAAAGTCTTTGATCAAAATGTAGATAATTAAACTGTATTTGAGATGGTGGTTTGGTGCGATTGTCGTTTTTTTGACCGTGTAAATTAACTACACTACGTATATAATCCAAAATGTTCTTTGATCAAATTATTAAGAAAATGGTCTATTGTCACATATATTTTCCAAAAAAATACTACTAGTCATTTAGACGTGATTCTCATTTTAAAATCAGCTTCAGAGGGTATCTGCATTTAAAACTTGTTTTGGAGTAAACGGAGCACTTTGTTGCATCATAAAGTACATGAAACGGCATTAATATCTATTATCGGCAATTGGATAAGCAATCGATCTAGTTGATCATCACTTTTAAAGTAAGTATCAAGTACAATGGTAAGACTGAGTTTAGAACGAAATAAACGAAAGTTTTAAACGTTTAAAGTAGAACGAAATTGCAAAATGTATGCGAAAAAATTTGTATATCATGAAACGTGATAGCTAGACAGTTGAAATTTTCAAAGATGATGTATTTCTGTTGCCGCTATAACAACAAATACTAAAATAAATATTTAAGTTGGGCTCCCATACAACAAGACATACAACATTTTTGCAGTTTTTGCGATACATGCAACTTTTTTTGCAGTTCTTTGCGATAATGGTACGGAACCCTTCGTGCGCGAGTCCGACTCGCACTTGGCCGGTTTTTGTTGATACAATGTCACTTGTCTAGAGCCTGACTGGTAGGTATTATTAGGAGGCGTATTCAATGATAAGCAGATATAACTTTAAAGTTACATTATTTTTACCAATTTGTATCGCCCCAGACGGCTTTGTGAGACAGGGAAACGACATATCTGAAACTGTTCACCGCTGCACTGGAGGATTTCTTCAAGGTTCTGGACTGGAGAGGGCTCGGCATCAACGCCAATGGCTATACATGACTCACCTTCGTTTTGCCGACGTTATAGTGGTCATGGCTCAGACCACGGAGGACCTCAGTACAATGCTCGATGACCTCAGTGGAGCTGCCGAAAGAGATGTCAAATGCCCATGTTACACCCACTCCTATCAAGGTTGGAGACTCTTCTCTCGCAGTTGTGGGTGACTATGTCTACCTGGGACAAACGATCCAGCTAGGTACGGCCAACTTCGAGACAACCGTCGAATCTATGACCAGCTTGTGTTGCCGGTTATGACATATGGCTCTGAGACGTGGTCGCTCACAATTGGCCTCATCAGGAAGCTTACAGTCACCCAAAGGGCAATGGAGAGGGCTATGCTCGGAGTTTCCTTGCGTGATCGAATCAGAAATGTAGAGATCCGAAAGAGAACCAGGGTTACCGACATAGCCCGAAGAATTACCAATCTCAAGTGGCAGTGGGCAGGGCACATTGCTCGCAGAACGGATGGCCGATGGGGCAGAAAGGTTCTGGAGTGGCGCCCGCGAACCGGAAGACGTTGCGTTGGATGGCCTCCCACCTGGTGGACCGATGTCCTGGTGAAGGTTGCGGGGATCCGCTGGATGCGGGACGCACAGGACCATTAAATGTTGTGACGCTTGGGGGAGGCCTATGTCCAGCAGTGGACGTCTTTCGGCTGATATGATGAGACGGCTTTTACAAGAATAACATAAAAATCGAAACGAAAATATCTACATAATATTATATTGTACCGCGTTCTAAATATGATCAACCTTCCAAGACCAAATATCGGTTACCAGCTTTACAAAGAGGTAAAATATTGATCTTCTTACAGTAAAAGTATTTTAAGTTATCGACACAATTTTGAAATTGAGACTATTTCGAGCGTATGATCTCGGTTGTATTGTGTATGAACAGCACCGAATTCTCTTATAAAACAAGATGTCTTAACGAGGTCATCCAACGAGAATGTCGGGGAATGTTCGTTATACAACACTTAAAAGGATATCGTCGAAACCTTTCCGGCAATCGTACAGCGAACGGTAATTAATACACGGCACTAAATGTTCGGAATCTTAATCAACTCTGTTAAAACGGTTGGTACAAATACTGAGCTATTAGTACAACATATCAACCCATTTTTTACCCATTCAATACCCATTCACTGGACTCGGCCAACGAGGTAGTGTATACCTCGTGCTCTAGTTGTCACAAGTGGTATGATTATGATGGTAGGGGTCCGATTCCCAGGTCGGGCATGTTTTTTTTTATCTGGAATATTTATGTTTTATTTTTTTGACATTTTCAATTTTTTTGTTATATTTTCATTTTTTTTAGAATATGAAAACGTGTTGCGCCTACCCCAAGTAACATGGGATAAGGGCAGTAAGATGATGATGATGATCTGGAATATTTCGGGTCTGGCCCGACTGACTGCGCAGCCTTTGTAGCCAACTTCAGGGCGGCCAAGAAGTTTAGCGAGTTCTATACTTGGGGTCGGCACGTCACGTTTTCCTCCTACATATCGTCCTGTCCCCCGACACGCTAGCACTGACTCCCTTTTCTTTCATACCTATCACTTATATATTCCCTGAATGGGACTTAAATAAAACTGGCTAAATGTGGTTTTACTATATAAGTGCACCGCTGCCTAACCTTACGGGGATTACAGGTTTGATGTTAATCGTATGAGTTATGTATACCAAGAATTCATAGGTACGTAGGTACTTTTGAGGTTACGAGACAACTTACGTTATTTAATGATTTCCGCACGCCTGTTCGGAGACAATAATACCGCTATAAAGTTCACACCATACACGTCTTCTTGCGACTTTCCAAAAATAATAAAATTATTGCTAAAAGAGTTACCGCATCGCGCCTGTCTTTAACATTTTACAGTTTTTTATTACTAATGGCCCCGTTTTTTGATCCGTAGCTATCTTAACCAATCAATACATATAATAAATCTGTAGAAAAATATTTTTTGTACATCGAAAAAAAAAAAAAAAAAATAGCCAGGGTGTTAAAGGATAACCAACAGAACCCATTTCTAGCATTTTTGGAATTTTTGTCTGTTTGTCTGTTTGTCTGTTTGTCTGTTTGTCTGTTTATTTGTGCACGCATCACGTGAAATGTACGAAACCAATGTAGATAACTTTTATACATAAAAATTGTGCGTATCTTGAAGAATTACTTAGTTTTTGTTTCATCGCAATCGGTTCACTCTATCAAAAGTTAGATGAATTTAAAGTGTTCAAGAAGTAAAATTATCACAGCTCACGCAATTCAGTTAATCGGACAGTTGAACTCGCTATTCGATAGATGGCGTTGTGCATTTAAAGTCATTTTCTGAATCGCGGTGTTAAGATTTTACGCGAAAGAATGACCCTAGAAAAAAAAATTGGTATGTATTAACCGACTTCCCAAATAGGAGGAAGTCCTATGTTCGACATTATGTATGTTTTTTTTTTTGTTTATTTATGTTCACCGATATCTCCGTCAATTGTGGACCGATTTCGAAAAATCTTTTTTTGTTTGAAAGAGTATGTTCCGAAATTGGTCCCATTTTAAATTGGTGTAGGACTGACGAAGGAATTCGAAGATATACAACAGAACTCTTCAATAAATTACGGCAAATCTCTCGGGATTGCTGCAATCGCATGTCTGTTTGTTGTTTATACCATTTCATAACATAACATCACGCCAGTACGCTCTTAAGGGGTACGCAGATCTCTCATTTCACCGGTTATGTTCAAGTTTCATGATATTTGGGTAATATATTCTGGCGTTATACGAGTGTGTAACTTACTAAACAACTTGCCTATTAGGTAGGTACAACAAAAAATTGAAAAATAAAAAAAAAAATTACAAAAAAATACTACCGACTTCCAAATAAAACTACAAAGTGAAAAATAACTTTATTTTTGGAAGTCGGTGTCTTTCGTAGGTATTAATTTATTGCGTTATGGACACCGACTTCCAAAAATAAAGTTATTTTTCACTTTGTAGTTTTATTTGGAAGTCGGTAGATTTTTATTGTAAAAAGTTTTTTTGAGTATGTGGAGTAGGCAGGCAGGCTGGTAAGTATGGTAGGGTTGGCAGGCAGATGACGGGAGCGAAGCCGCGGGCACAGCTAGTGGTTAATAATTATGCTAATCAATAGTTTAAAATTACGGTAAAATGCGTTTTTCCTTCAATTATTAACCTCACAAGTGTTGGATAAGTACTTAATTATTTGATCATTTTTAAGAGTAACACTTGATGAATAAACGCGTTTTACCGAAAATTCAAACCATTGGTTGAGTTAACTACAGATAAAGAATGTGGGCCTCGAGACTCAAAAGATGTTCACTTACTTAATGAAAGTAAAAGTTATATTGGTAGATAAGCGTTTATTGGTTCTTCAACTAATCGTGGTTTTTAAGGCAAAACTTACATTGGTCTAAAATTTAAGGTTTTCATTACCCTATTAGGTAAAGTAAAACAATTGCATGATTACCTTCATTTATTTTATTATTTTTCCTCCATGCACCATTGTGAAACCAAAACCAACTAAGTAGGTACCCACCTATCCATCTCTTAGTTTCATTCTGCCCTTATCTCATGATATTATACAATATTTTGGAGATAAAAAGTCAAATAACTATCATTGTGCGGCATTCCCATACGAAATAGTTTTACCGCTCATTGTTATAAAACCAACATTTTATTAATATAACAATGTTCTATTTCAAGTAACTTCACATTGACATTCCATTACAAATTCTATGTGCTCCGTGTCACAATATGGTCACAATAGTGTATTTTATAACGGTATAGCGTACTATATCTGTTTATTTGAGCAGTAATTGTGCTGTGACACAACTTCAAGGCTGTCCCACATAGTTTCATGCCCTACTGATTCTTGGTGATGCAGAGAAACGGGCTGAACGCGGCGTTTTAAACGTCAGAAAGGAGACAATTATCTGCGGTTTAGCCTACGTCCTGAACTGGGCGTTTTAAACGCCATATAAGAAACCAAATAGATAATTTTATTATCTGTGGATTAGCCTACGTCCTGAACGGGGCGTTTTAAACGCCAGATAAGAGAACAAAGAAAAAAACAAATTCTGTCTGGCTTTGTCCCAACTGCGTTAGGGTCGGCATCCAGTCTAACTGGGTCCAGTTGAATACCAGAATTTCACATGAAGCGTTTGCCTGTCTGACCATAGAGACAATGACAACTGAAAACTATCATGTAAAATTATATGCACAGCTTCTTATGTTTGTACAAAACATAAGAGACAACAGTTAAAAAAGAAATAGCCAATTCATGATCAACAGCACAACAAATAATATAACTAATAACTGGGTTTTTATGACACAGAGTGATAAGACTAGTGTCTTGGTATAGGCATGTGATGAGGAGGGATGAAACGCATGTTACTAAAAGAGTTATGAATATAAATGAGGATGGATGGAGAGGGAGGGGCAGGCCAAAGAAAAGATGGATGGACTGTGTGAGAAGTGACATGAAAGAAAAGGGAGTCAGTGATAGGGTGACGGGGGACAGGATGGTATGGAAGAAGAAAACGTGATGCGCCGACCCCATGTATCATGAGATAAGGGCAGGAAGAAAAAGAAGTGACAAGACAAACGAGCAGGCGGCCCATCTGATAGTAGTGTCACCGCCGCCAATGGTCATCTGCAATTCCTGGGGCACCACAAGTGCGCTGCCTACCCTTTTAGAGAGGACTATCATCGATTTAGTTTGAAACAATCCAAATTGTGTTTTTGAATAAATCTTCATCTCGAAGAACATACTTAAAATAATTTCAGAGTGTTTTAACAGTTCGTCTGTTGAATTTAACGTGAGGCCGATTTAAAAGTTGGTTCATATCCTTCTGTCAACAAATCAGGCATGAAGTCGGCTAATGAGAATTTTTAGTACGTGTTTTACGTACCTTAATTACCTAGGTATTGTAAAGTGATTTTGTGGTTTAACTGAGATACTAACTTCATGCTTATATTTATTTGTCTTGCTGAGCCAGTCGACCTCAATCTCGTCTGATGGAAAGCAATGGCTCATCCCTTATTAGGTACAGAGCAAAGATGATTGCAAAGAGATTAGCTGTGTGGATAACAAATGTGGAGGAGAAACGCTGAGTACCACTAGTCGGGTAGTCACAAATGTGTGGATGGTACCCTGGTAGTGAAGTAGTGGAAGGCAGATGGTGGGATCCGGAACTACACACACTGCAGTTCCGCTTACTGGATACGCGTCCATTAAACGCCTCAGTGGCAGGCTAGAAAAGCAAAAACTTCCCTTAAGGGAGAATTATACAGAATGTTAATGAACTTCTTGGGTATTTGCCAACAGGCTCGCCATTAAATGCATGTGTTCCTATTTGTATCGATACGTGGAACTATTTCTCAACGGAAAACCACATATAAATACTGCTTTTTAACCGCATTTGTATGCGACTCATTAAATATTATAATTTTCTCTGTAATACTAATCTCCCAGTTCAATCAGTAGCATTAATCTAGATTGCTTCTTCGAAATTGAAAGCTTTAGTTCTATAGAAAATTAATGTCAAACATCTAAATACACATAACATCTCACCACAAGGTTACGCAGAGGTACACCTTTAGTACACTAATACACACACACACACATCCAACACATGAAAGAAAATAGCTCTTCATATTGATTGATATCGAATAACTTACAACACCGATATATGCCATTTAAGAACGTGTATATCGAAGTGACAATGTTCTACGGATAATATGAAAAATTGAAAGTGATGAGGGTCGAGTATGCATTGAGTACAATGGGATGGCGTTAACGGGAAGTGATGTTAGAAAGGCTGCGTGAACAATGAGGCCCCCTAAAAGGAAAATATTAAAGATGAAGAGGACCCTTCATAATATGTGCGCCACAACAATACGTATGGCCGTAACGTAACTGATGGTGAGTGAATTAAGATTAATGGAAGCTAAAAAAAGGAAGATTGATTTATGATATTTTCCAGTTTCTTTCATTATTCATCAGTCAGCACGAAATGGATGAAACATTCAAAGTATCGGCTTTAATATTCCAAACAGACAATAGTTAAGAAGATGCAAATCATTTAAACCGAATTCAATCAATATCAAATTGTCACGGGTCACTTCATCAGAATGATAATTTAATTTCAGATAAACGTAACTTCAAATTTAGAAGCTTTGGAGTGACTGAAATTCTTCGTACAGGTTTTCCAACGGAAAGTATCGTAGACAAAATACGTAATAAACACAGTAACAGAATGCCCATAATTTCATTGCATCGTGAAATTGAACCATAAATGTTTTGAAATTACTGCGTGACACGTTATTTGTAACATTTATGAACGAATGTCCTTGCCGCCGTCAATAAATAGCTTACGTCAGAGTTAAGTCTTATAGGGGGGGTAGTATTGGTTATTAGAATCTACGGTCGATAAAATAAGACAGTTTTTAGTAAAGTTGAAATTCGAGGTAAAGATTACGGTTGGATAGTACCTAGGATAAAGAAGGCTGATTGAAAGTCAATACTAACTTGGTATTGGAAAGAAAAGAGACCCAGGGTACTTAGCCCTATTCGATGATCTGATCACGTGAAGCAACACCTAGACACCAAGATCTCCGACGCTTTGCAACATGTTAAAAAATTGACACAAATGAAAGAATTGTCAATAAAAGAAAAAGAAAAAGGAAGAAAAAGTGTTTACTTGTGACAAAACGACATTACATAGTATAACGACACGACACATAATATACGTGCCACTGCGCGTCACTGCTGAGCGTCGTGATGCCTAAACTTCTTGATCAACAAACGATTGAAAGAGGTGAGAGATTCGCCTCCCCTAGCTCTCCTCCGTTAGCTTAAGCCTGAATGCAGCTTCTTAAAAGTCTTATATGGGCCATACATTTTTATATCTAGCAACATAAACATATAAAAATCCTATAACGGCAGTAAAAATAAAACAAGATTTGAACACTGTTTTCTATTTGTTTGTCCGTTAACCCTTGTTTGAAAGTTTTGAATGCTTTTCAAGGAAGTTGCGAGAATAGTTTTTCTTTTCATGTTCTGGTAGATCGGTTAAAGTTCTTTACCTTGAATAAAAGCACTGGAAATCGAGCACTTACGGAAAAAACATTATTCATTGTTTATTCGAAATACTAGGCAACTACGATTGTGGACGATCGATGTTTTGTAGTAGGTACCTTAGTTATTATCAATTTATTTTATTCTTGAATGAATTCATTCTTCAGTCAATTTGCATTCTAGTTATTTTTCTATTATGTCTGTAATGGTTTTGAAATTATTTTCTTACTTGTGGTCATAGCTTGGAATTGAAGCATGATCAAAATTGCCTCGTATATAATGGTACATTAAATGGGATTGAATGTCGTCTGGTTAAAGATAGACGTATTTTTTTGGTAAATAACTGCGTAATGTGAGGCATAGGCCACTAATTACTGTGAAAATCGAAACCAGTATCAATTAAAACATTAAAATTGAACATTGAAATACATCAGCCAACAGGGCTCAACAGTCTACCGCATTCCTGTTATAAAAATCTCTAAATAGTGTGAACAAATCCCCGTCCAAATTCGATAGTTTTTAATATATCCGTGTCTTATCATTGTTTACAATCTCACACGATTTATTATAAACTTACGGTGTTTGCAATCATCCGTTGATATGTCTATAATTTATCCCGTGCGAAGCCGGAGCGGGTTTGCTAGTTGTATAATAATATAGGTATATTGTAAAAAGTCCGTCTCCAAAGTTAAATTGTTGACAATTTAGCACACCTGGCACCTAGCTTGGTGAAATCTTGTTAGCTTCGAGCTATTTTGGTCCTAACTTATTCCGTTACGATATTACCGCACATACTTCATATTTAATATGGAGGCGTAATATTTCGAAAGACGGAGTAATTTAAATTTTATGCTAGCAAATCCGAGGACGCATAATTTTTGGAAATAAAAATGTTACTGCAGCTGAAGTTATTGACCGGGTTAAACATGGGGTGGGTATTGTCAAGCAGGTAGATATATATTTACAAAAACGTGCTATGAATTTAATTGAAGTTTTTCATCATCATTATTTTTCGGGCATGAAATAAAGATAACGTTAATTTTGCTTCCGTTAGGCCAGTTTATACAGCCCTTTAGGACTCAAAAAAATATTTGAAAGAGTTTACAAGGTCTAGATTTTACGTTTACACTGGAGATAAGTAGTCGTCGTTAAAAAAACGGTTTAGAAAGACCCAAAAAAAAATTCGGCCCATCTATAAAACTCACTCTTATCAATAACGACAAAGATGAAATGATCGTAAAAATTAGTGCCACCTTCAAGAATCTACTAGATACCTAAGTACGCATTGCAGTTGTAGTAAAAATTATTTTGACTCTATTTGGAAGAAATATTAAGATGTAAAAACTTGCTATCATTAACGAAGTCTATCCTAACTAGCCTAGCTTTGGTATTGCTAACGAGCAAAAGCAATGTGGGTTGGAGTAGTAAGAACGGGTGGGAAGAAGGTTCTTAGAAGGGATCTTTTTACCTGTACGGGAACTAATAACGCTTCTCGATATAATGATACTAGCTTCTGATAGCCGCTACACGCGCATGAAGGTCGGCAATTATCATAGGAGTAGAGCTGGGCAAAATACACGCTTTGCTTTAATTAAAATACAAATTATAAAATACTATCTCGCATGTATTTTAAATACCAAATACAAAATATTTTTTTATCGTGTATTTGAAATACAAAATACAGTATTTTAACGATTTTTATTTTAAAATACAAATTAAAAAATGCAGTCAGGTGTTAGGTTATGACAAGATTCTTGAAAATTTGTCGTACATTACAGGTGCAGTGTTGACAACTTTAAAGATTGACATATTTTGTGGTTGCCATTTTGCTTACGAAAGCTATCGGGTGCTTTTTTCTGCAGAACGCATCCATTAAGAAGATCGCTAAATGTATTTATGTTCAAATGTATTTTGAAGCCATAATATTATAAGTATTTGAAGTACTAACTACAAAATATCTCAACGTCAGGTATTTGAAATACTAATTACAAATTTCGTTTTGAAGAAGTAATTGAATTACAAATATGAAATACGTGTTTACATTTCAATTACGTATTTTATTAACAAGCCGCCAATAGTTATTTCGGAGTTTCCTAATCTTACGCACGTGTATCATACAAAATTTACAATGCATTGTGCGAGGAAATATAAAAATATATCTGAACCAAGTAAGAAATTAATAAAATGCCGCTTATTCAAGGGCGCTCAGCACATCCACAGATTAATTAATAGTTCATAGTTCCTCGGGCATATCTGCGCCTGTGCAAATAGCTGTCACGTCGTAACGCAAAAAGGCACGAGCAAAATATTCATTCTGCCAAACATATTTAGTTAATATTTAATAGTAGATTATTGCATCGAGCACAAAGTAATTTATTACTGCACCGAGTGCCTGATTTAGAGCCCGAGCGTTAGCGAGGGCTCTAATCTAACAGGCACGAGGGCAATATAAATTACTTAAGGCGAGGTGCATAATCTGCTTTTCTTTCAATTAAAAATACTGTCAAGCAAAATTAACAAAGTTCCCGCCAAATCACTTTTTTAAATTTCTGTAATTTTTAAATCAGAGTTAGCAGCAATCATTTTTTAAATTTAGAACAAGTAGGATAGAAACGAATAATACGTACGTAAAAAAAAAAGTATTGATATCGGCTGGCTGAATAGAGCTAATCCATTGAGATTGGCACCTTTTGGTGCTACTAAAAAAAAAACTGTGCAATAATGAGATATATTTTTATCATACATTTTTATTGCTCTAGAGCATTAAAGACTCGCTTTGTACTGAGTTTTTAGTGTGATTGTGATGAAATTAAAGCATAGTTGGAAGAAAAATTAATTTATTGATCATAATCTAAATCTAGAGTTATTAAAAAAGCCTTGAATGAAGTATTAGTTTTGTTTTACCTTTTATATGAATGATAATCTGTACTTAACAAATTTTAAAACTTTTCTCAAATAATAAAAACTCTTTGCGGCGGGCTGACGATGGAGTTAAAAATTAAAAAAGTACAGGAAAGTAAAAAGCACTAATAAAAAAAGTGACACTTTCCGCACAGTTTGGCTGCTTTGGTACTAAGATCTTATTGTATTTATCTTATGTTCTTTTTATCTATTTTAAGATACACAACAGATTTGGTTTCCGTACGTCACGTCCTAGAAACCACTACCACTGAAAATCAGCGGTGGGGGACCCACGGCACAGCGTTATGCTGAGTAGAAGCCTTCTTGCCACGATGACGACATGCATCTGCCTCACATCTTTTCACCCTATTTCTTTTCTGTTATAAATAAAATGTAGGTGGCATATGTTATTATTGTTTGATTTATTTCTCGTCTTTACTAACTTAATTTAAGTACTACCATTACTATTGTTAAGGGTTTAGCATAATCATGTTCTTATGTTGTATGTCGTTTTGTGACAAATGAACACATTTTCATTTTTTTTTTCTTAGTAGATAATGATTTTTCATGCTAACTTTGTCAGCCTATAGCTCCAATACCCCATAGATTTGGAGTCTACGATTTAAATAAGGTTATTTCACTCGTTATAAGCTATCTATCCGCATACAGTTCGTTCGTATCTATTTCTGGGCTTTTTATTATACATTTTTGACCTTCTCCTTTGAATTAAACATAATCAGTTGCTAAACACCGTTGAGTTTTATTAAAAAGGGTTATATTGTATACCTAAATATCATTCCACTTACTTCGTATTGGGTTGAACCCAACCGATTTCCAGGCCATTTCTCGCTGAAGTGTGTTCTATGAACTCTTGCAAAAGTCGAGCTTGTTGGAACGAAGTTCCAAATCGCGCGTTGCGAAAGGGGGCTAGACGGAAAAAAATCTCACAAAAAGTTGTAACGACACTTTTTGCTATAGTTGTGTGCGTGTGGCGTGCGCGTGTTTCGTGCGTGTTCTAACCTTTACTCTGTTGTGTTTACGAAGTCGAGAGAGTATATATACATATATATATGTGTGTATATATGTATATATTTAGTTTCTTAACGCCAGACGTACAAAACCCTCCACCACAGGCCGACTCGAGTCACACTACTCGAAAACTGACCCCGAGCCGCCACTAATAACGAACTGGCGATCAAATCAGAAAACCTAAAAACCTCCATATCTCGAAAACGGCTGGAGCTAGCTCAATTCTGAGTAAAAATTTGCCTCCCTGCTCCCAGGCGCTTTTGGCCGGAGAACAAGATAGGATAACCCCCCCTCCCCACCTTAACTGTTCACCTTCCCACCCGCAATTTTCTTTTATCTCATTCTAAAATATCAATATGAAAAGTCTATAAAATCGTGCAACAAAACGTGAACTACTTTTGAGATCTCGCTATTTACATCGTCAGTAACCAGCTGCTGACGTTTAAGTTTAAACAAAAGTGAAGTATCATCTGCAAACAACACTATATCATGGTTATCCTTTATGAGGTAAGGCAAGTCATTAATATAAATAAGAAACAAGAAAGGACCAAGAATCGAGCCCTGCGGGACTCCCATTGTTACTATGGATCCGGGAGATCTTTTTCCATTAACGTCAACGCTCTGAATCCTATTACTCAAGTATGAAGTAAGAAGATCCAGAGCGCTGTCCCGGATCCCGTAGTGGCGGAGTTTCCTGATTAGCGTTTCATGAAGAACACAATCAAATGCCTTGGACAAATCACAAAAGATTCCCAAGGCATCGCACCTATCTTCCCATGCATTATAAATATGTCCTAGCACTAGTTGAACGACCCCTTGTAAAACCAAACTGTTTGCTATGTAATAATTTATGTTTATTAAAAAATCTTTGCAATTGCTCTAAAATTAATTTCTCAAATATTTTAATAAACGTAGGTAGTACTGAAATAGGTCTATAATTTGTAGGGTCTGATGTACTACCTGATTTAAACAAAGGTATTATTTTACTATTTTTCATTAGGTCAGGAAACTCCCCACAGTCGATACAATTATTAAAGATGATAGCTAAACTAGGTGCGACAATGTCAATAATAGATCTAGCAACTTCTACAGAATGACCCCACAGATCTGCAGTCTTTTTAACATTTAAAGTGTGAAAGGTTTTAATTATGTCTCTACAAGTAATATGTTCAAAAACAAATCGCAAACATTAACATTTTCTTTTAGCAAAGACTCAGCAACAGAAGGTGATGAGTTTAGGGATTTTGTAGTTGAAATGGGAACATCTGAAATGAAATTTTCAAAAGCCACTGCGACTTGTGAGTCTGATTTTATGATGCTGTCATTAATAGACAGGCTGTAGTCAATATTTCGGTTACCAGATCGTCCCGTTTCACTATTAATAATATTCCAAGTCGTTTTAATAACATTACTACTATTTTTAATCTTAGAACTCAAATAACGCGACTTAGCCAACCAACAAACTTTTTTAAATATTTTTGAATAATTTCTAACATATAAATTAAATTCACCAGTGTTTACATAAGTCCTTTCATCGTACAGCTCATAAAGCCGTGTTCTACTTTTATGAATACCAACGGTAGCCCAATCACTGAATGATGCGTTACTATTAACGGAGATAGTTTTGGGAATAAATGTGGAATTAAATTGTTTACAGTATATACTAAAAAACTCATCATATAGATGATTAGGATCAGCATGAATTGATAAAATTGGTAATTTATTAATGAGTTTACCTTTAAAAGCTGCCAAGCGACTGCAGTTTTGGTGTTAACAGTGATATCCTTTTTAGCCACTTTGTTGTTTTGGTTAGGTATAGTAATCCTCTACCCGCAATGATCAGAATCTAGCAAATTTATAATTTCTTTGTGGACTGGTATAACACTAGTATAAATATTATCTAAGCATGTGGCACTAGTAGGTGTTATTCTTGTGGGCTCCAAAAATAGGTTTACAAGATTGTAGGACTGAAACAGACTTATTATTTTACTACAAGAACCCGAGTTTTCTAATAAATTAACGTTAAAATCACCACAAATGATAATGGATTTACTCGAGTTACAAATCTTGTGTAACACTTCATCCATTACCTTTTCAAAGCAGTCATACAATCCTGAAGGGGGCCTGTACACACTTAATACAATAAACTGCTCCAATTCTATACAAGCTATTTCAACGGTCCGCTCAACAGATAGGCTCACAATGTCCTTACGGTCTTTGAATTTAAGCTGGTTACTTACTAAAATCAATGAGCCACCATGTATAGCATTAACTCTGCTGAACGAACTACCAACCTGGTGATTATTAAAATTAAACAATAACTGGTGGCTTTTAAGCCAATGTTCAGTTATACAAAGAATATCAATATTGTTAAAATTCATAAATAATTCTACTTCTAAATCTTTGTTCATAAATCCTTGAATATTTTGATGCACCAAGTTAATATTATTTACTGATTTTAAGCTTTTTTTTGTTTTTATTTTGCAATTTTCGTTCTGTATACTTTTGCAAGAGGTTGTCCCTATTGTCCTAATCTCTAATTTAAATTATTATCAATATGAATTTCTGATGCCAAATTATTGGCTGAGTTAAATAACATTTCTTGGCATTGCTCAATAGAAGCAAGTTGTTTAGCCAAATTCTTGGCTGTAATAGAAAAATAATATGATAGCGACACAGCTATCTGTCGTTTAAAATACTTTGAAAGAAAGTACCTATCCATAAAAAATCTATCTTTTGTCAAATAAAAGTGATTACCAACATACTTGTATAATTATTACTATACGTTAAATGATGTAAAGTCCTATTCAATTCATATCTAAGATTGTTTTCTTCCTGTGGCAAACTTTGACTGTATGGGAATGTGAACATTACAATTTTTTTTAAACTAAGGTCGCATAATGTTCTATAATGTTGGACTTTGGAGTAATTCTCCTTTGTTCACATTATCCCTATTACCAATAAATATTAATAATGTAGTATCCTGGTTAAAATTGCATTTTATAACTTTTTTCATTATGTCAAATAAAGAACAACCAGGCATACAGTAGTTCATTATTGAGTGTCCTGGGTATGTATTTGTCAACAAGTGGCCTAGATCCATTCCAATTTCATCACAAAATAATACTATTTCTGTATTTACACTCTTTTTGGGCAAACAGTTAGTAATTTCCAATGGCAAACTGGCACTAGACCGCGGTATGGTGGCATCACATATTGTCAATGAATGGTCCGGCGAGGGTTCAATAGATGGTGGTTGACAATGATCACATTGGTTGGTTTGTGAGCTCACCAGCTCATTCATTGCTAATACATATTCCCTCATTTGGTTTTCAGAGGCTGTATATTTGATGGTCATAGAAGTAAGTTTCTCCTGTAGTTGGTCAAGTTCATACTGCAAGTCTTGTGTGTCAGTTTGGTATTTCCTAGTACTTTTTCTAAGTTAAATGAATACATATCTAATTGTTTGAGTAAATGCAACCTTTCTCTATTAAGTTTTACATTTTTGATGAAGAACCTTTGTTTCTTGACCATTTTCTTAGTTTTAACTATGTATTTATTAATTTTAATGTATTTTTTTATTTTATTTTTACTAGTAACTACCCTCAAGGATTTAATTGATTTTGAATCATCATGACCTGTTAAATCTATTGTGTATGAGGGGTTTATTGCTGTAACCATTGATGGGGCAACAGGCACCAATTCATTGAATAGACTTTGATTCAACGAGGCAGTGATGTTAAGATTTGAAGTTTCAAGTTGTACAATCTGACTTTGAGCCTCATGTAGCTGCTGTTGTAGTAAATATGTTTGACTAAGAGCTTGTTCATACTCATTGCTACACTGGCTGAACCCGTCCACAACAACTTGGAGCCTGTCCCGGGCTGCTATGGCATCAGTGTGTTGAATATATAACTGAGCCATTTCTGTTTTTAATTTGCTATTCCTGTCCAGGACACCAAGGAACTCGTATTTAGTTTTCAACTTTTTCCCTAATCAGTTGGTCACAGAGCTCCTGAGACGCCTTTAATTCGCTCAAAGCCTGACTGAGTTTGGTCTCTTCTAGGCGAGCCCGCGCGCTGCGAGTCATGATCATGATTAGAAAGAAGAGAGAAGTGGTTGGAAAAGAGTAATGGATGGAGTAACAGATGATTAGTTGAACGGAAAATGAAAATTAGATCGTAAAGAAAGAAGTTCTGTCACCAAACTAATTAAGGTTATGTTTACGTTTTATAAGTCACCGGCATCAAATTGTAACCGGAATAAAAGTGATCCAATGAATTGTAGGCAAAATATTACAACGCAAACAATTCAATATCAAGTAAAATATATAGTATTGTACCTGATACCGAGATGAAAAAGCAACACTCGCTTGAGCCGGTAACTGTCAACGAAACAATAAAAAAATTACACTTATTTTGCACTTAGTGCGTAAAATTTTTACACAAAACACTTAAATACGCTTTAAACTAGTTAATAAATTGGAAAATGGCCTTATTATGAAGGAAATCAAATATTTAAAATTAAAATTATTTAGACAAAAGGAAGGAAGTTGTGTCCAACTAATAAGTCAATGGGAGTATCATTGTTAATTATCTACATTCCTATGAAAGTATAATTTATTGCCTCGCGTGTTTAGAACCTGTCATTTATTTTGTTCATAATAATTGAGGCTAAACGAAAAAGTCATTAACATTCAGCTAATCTGTATATTGAACTCGCCTTTGAGTTTTATGAAAGGTAATAAATATCGGACAGTAGTTCAGCAGTAGCGGAGCATGAGGACCTAGGTTCCATTTCCGGGTTGAGTAAACTGATTTTGGGTTTTATTTACTATTTGATATTTCTCAGTAGCAGTCCGTCTGTATGTGCCCGGTATAAAATGAAAGAAAGAAAGATAGAAAGTAACAGATAGAAACAAAGAAAGGCAGATAGAAAGTAAACTAGTTTATTTGGCACACACAGATACAATGTAGGAATAAATAAAATGAAACTTAATTTTAAAAAGATTACATAAATAGTATGCCCGCGGCTGCACCAAAAAGGACCAGTTCAGCAAAATGCCAGACAACTAGGAATTGTCTGACGCTGGTTGGACTAAAAAATTACTAGTAATAAAAGCCGGGGTTTAGTTAAGACTATGACTAACTCTCGGGGAACACAGGTCACTGGCGTTACGATGTTACGTTATAGAAATAAGGTGTTTAACAAAATCGTGATGACAAAATCAGGGCGAAATGATGATATCGGGAGTAAAACAATGGTAAGAGAACTTTTAGGTACTTATATAACATAACTAAACTACCTAGTGGTAAGCGGTGGCACAGATTTTCGTTAACGAATAGATAGAAGTTCATTGGCGATAGAAGTTCATTAATTACGTATTTGCCGGGGTCACTGAATATTTTAGCTCAGAATATTGAACTGAACTCAGTTTTGTGGTTTCAGTTCATCGTACTTTCTGACAACTTTGTTTATAATGTGAAGGATTTAAATTTAAAGGCTCTGCCGTTTGCAAGTCGTTGACACCTGTATTCCGATATTTCAAAGCGATACGAAAAAATATGAAGGCAGTGCAAAAAAAACGTATTGCGGTAAGAGGCGTCTTTGACGCTTTCACCTGGCATGAAATTATTTTTAGTAATGAGTTAATATCTCACATTTTGAGATTTAGGTACATGATTTAACGAATGTAATGGTTCTACGCCTATATCTATCATTTGAGACCAAAATTATCAAAATATCTCCATAAACAAAAATCATGTTTTCAAGTTAATAATTAGACATTTTAGTACAAGTCAGCTCAACGACTTTTAATTTTGTTGTTATCTGGCGGAGACTTTAGGTAAATTGAAGCTGCTCAACCGCTAATAAGTACAATGACCAGAAGGACAAATCTTGTAATTAAAAATCGTTCACAGTAATGTCACAATATCAGATCATAATCTCGGCGACAATCAATGTCTAAAAATTTACGAAATGGACGGGAATTAGCCAGGCATCTTTGACAGTTTACGTCTGAGATGCGAATGCGAGAGTTCTGGAAATACTGGATTTTTCAGTAAGTTCTGGTAAAGACCATTCTGCACCGATATAAAAATATTCTAAAAAACCTTGTGATTTTAACTGTAGAGCGAGACGCTGGCAACATTAAGCACATACTTTAGTAGCTACATGTCGATTAATATGTGTTTATGGATATTCAAAATATTTTCAACAAATAAATTACTCTACTACCTACTATAACTTCATGATGAGTTACGGGACTGTGTTAATAATGAATAACAACACAATATAAATTTATATTTTGGTAATACACTACGTCGTTTTAATAATCTGTTTCTGGCAATATGTACTTATCTAATTACATAGTCTGCTTTGTGTGAGTTATTCAATTATTATTATAATCGACAGAAAAGTAAATTATTAGAAAATAATCGAAATAAGTCGTGTATTTCTGTTATTCTTCATTTTGTTTTAATTACTTGGTTAAAGCTCGAGTGCCTGATAAGCATAACATAGCAACATGTTTTATATTTGCAAATATTAGCTACTACTACTTATAATAATATTATAAAGCTGACGAGTTTGTTTGTTTGAATGCGCTTATCTCACGAATCTTAATGGAATTTAAATGGGACACAATGACAAGCACCAGCTTTCAAATAAAAAAAGAATCATTAGAATCGGTTCACGTTGTAAAAAGTTCTGAGGTAATACAAAAAAAAAAACAGTCGTATTGATAATCTCAAGCACCCGAGAAGCTGACAGGTTTTACTAGTTTTTCCTTTTAGTTAAGGTCCCATACCTTACGTAAATTGACATTCTTACCTGCTGTTTGTTTTTAACCTCTTGAAATTTAGCTATATACAATAAAATTCTGTTAGAACAACGCAAAAATACTTTGTCAGTTAAAATAAGGAAAATGGTAATGATATAATAGCTGGTCGCATCGCTGTAATGTATCCAGTTTGTGCTGAGAAATGACCGTCGCGACATCCTTACCAGTTTAACAAGGATAATAAATTAATATATAAAATAAAACTACTACTAGAGACAGTTTCGTTAAATATATACCAAAACTGTATAAATAGTTTAACCATGGACTTGAAAAGAAGAAGTGCATCGTTTGATGGCAACTCCTGGATGTGAAAATTTTCAAAACATTGACTATCGTTCTGCTAGCAGTAGCTATCTGCTATCCACTACCCGATGAGGTGTTCGGCCCTGCTGCTACCACTAATCCAGCGCCGAACAAATCTGCACCTACACCAGTCAAGGCTGATATACAAACAAATCCTCATGTCGTTTATGAAGATGTATAGAAAGGAGAATGCATTGATTTCAACCTCTGCAAGAACAGAAGCGATATTGATTGTCCAACAGTTACTGACAACGTCTGTTGTTTAGAAGAGGACAAGATTGTGTAGTGGCTAGTTTGTTGAACCTTTGCATACGCTTTATCTATCTTAACGTTAACGACGTAACATTGTAATCGTTGAAGAAATATTTCTTGATTACTTGCTTAATTTTAAATAAATTCAATAATATCGTCTAATGTAATAATACAAAAATATCAAACGGAATGAAAAAAAATTTTGTAACAAGAAAATTTAACTTCCAAAAAAAATACCAAAAGCGAAAAATAACATTCTTTTACGAAGTCGGTGTTTTTGGTACCTGTCAATTGTTTTTCGTATTTGAACACCGACTTCGGAAGAGAAAATAATTTATCTCTTTGTAGTGTTTTTTGTTTGAAATCGGTTTAATTTTTTGTTAAAAAGTTATTATTTTCTCTTTATAGTTTTGCTACCTCAGATTACCATGAAAATAAATAGCGAAAGTACATTTCATCATAATTCCAATAAGCCCAAACACGACTAGGATACATAGTTTTATTTCGGCGTTCCAGTGCCTACCTTGCGGCATCATCATCATATCAATCATCATATACAATATGTGGATAACGTTGTGAGTAGCGTATTTGTTACTTTTATTATTAAGTTCTAACCTATGTTTAGTTATTATTGCACTGCTGTTTGTTGTCCCTAAATAAATATCAGTTCGATGGTACCATTTTCATCAGTACCATTTATTTATAAGTAATATTAGCATATTATGCTTCATGATAGTCGGTTAACTATTCGAGACTTATTATACCCATAACTTACTTATAATTAAGGAGTTCCAGTGGCCATCTGTGGTCTTCTTCATTAGTTCCACTTCACACAATGATACATTCTGAGGTATATCGCTATATGTATGCCTATAATATTAGAGGAGTCCCTATTTCCATGGGATCTCATCATCAGATACTGACTTGGTGACAACAATGTACCCTTTCAAACACAAAAAGAATTTTCAAAATTGGTCCACAATATTAGCGGGGTAATCACGTAACAAACACACAAAAAAAAACATACAGTTGAATTGATAATCTCCTCCTTTTGAAGTCGGTTGAAAATAGATGATATATTTTGTTTTTTTGCTCTTTCACTGATGAATCCCAAATCCTTTACTACAAAACCATATCTACATCGGTCAAACCGTTTTGAAAATAAGTAGGCACATTTATTTGCACACAAAAACAAACATCCTCTCATCATTAACGCATACACCTCGGTTCCGTTCTGGTATTAAAACAAAATACCTGTAAAAAAATACCATTTATGTTGGAGCTTAGATCTGCCCATTGTATGCGAAATTGGACACTGATTCTCCTCGTGGACCCAATGACTACAACAATATACTAAGCTGTCAAATTATTATGCCTCACAGCTAGGGATCATCCTTATCATTATAAGAGAGATTGAGCACTAGGTTACCTCGTGGACCTAATGACTACAGTAATATACTACGTAAGTAATAATCTGGTTGTAAATTTATTACAACCCAGCAATGGTCCTATCGTTAGGAAATTAGCATCACGTTCAATAATAATGATCTTTAGGTACTCGATGGTCGTGAGGGCCCTTAGTATCTAAATGTTTCTTTGTGTCCGCCTCATTTAATCGAATTCCATTTACAGTCCTGTAATGGCAGAATTTAGCTTAAACCATAATATAGGGCTACAAAAATAGGATTGTCTTTCAGGAAAAACGTAACAGATTAGTATTAAGTTAATGGAATTGGATGTTAAGCTTGATAATGATCATTACTTTTAAGACAATAAAAAATTGTGTTGTACAAAAATAAACAAAGTCGCCAAATCTTGCCGTCAGATTGCAGTTAACTATGTTTTCTATAAAATACAATTGTCTATTTTTATTGCCCTGAACCAATTTAGGTAACAAATTGGTGTGAACGAGACACCGTGTAGCTCATCATTTCTTATGGTTCCGGCACAATAACCAAAGGTGCACCATGTACCAGGCAGTTATAAAATAAAAGAGCTTACGCAATTCTCTTTCTTTGCAGATACAATGGCTACGATGACAATATACGTGGCGCTGGCATTGTTTTGTGCCGTAGAGGCCATTCACCTCAACTACCGAACGAATCCATCGCATATCTTCCTGGGGGACCCAAGTTTACATCTCTCTGGGCCCGGAGCTGCGTTTGCAAAAGTTGCAGCCTTTGGGCCACAACCTGCTAGATTACCTGTCACTGGATTTGGGTGAGAAACCTAAAAAGTTACTAAGATTTTCAAAGATCAACGTCATTTATGAAGACTTTTGTTTTGTTATAGTTAGCATAATATATACTCGTATTAGAATATGAAGGTATTAAAGTTCTTTCGATATTGTAAGTTGTAACTAACTTGCAAGCACTTGCTAGTATTTCACCGTTTATTAAATAAACGATTTGAATGTTGCTTATGGAAAACAAAATGTTAAACATGAAATGTGTAATATGAATTTGTTGTATAAAAAAATTGTTCTCAATGTGCTACGGGAATGCAGAATATGAATTTATTATTTTCATTTCATAATGTAATGCAGGATTCTGCATTGTTGCCTTACTTGTTATATTTTCATGTTACACAATAACTGGAGAGAGACCTTAAATAATAGACTACATTATGTACACATGCAGAACGAAAAGATGAATCAGTTTTAAAATATATTCCTTTTCAACATATCGCACTGTCACTATTTGAAAATGTAATTTTTTGTCACAATAGTGTATAGCTGTAGTGGGTGTAGCTTGTCGCTAAGTGATAACAGCCGTACGGGGCGATCTTCGAGGTTTAGCATAATAAGATCAATGAGCATTGCGTCTCCGGCAGAGAACCAAAGTTGTCGACATAGCTCACAGGATAAGTAAGCTGAAGTGGCAATAGGCCGGCCATATTAGTCGTAGAACCGATGACCGCTGGGATAAAAACGGGTTTTTGAATGGAGACCGTGAACTAGTAAACGTAAGGTAGGACGCCCTCAGGCTAGATGGAGTGACGATCTTCGCAGGATGGCTGGTAGCAGCTGGATGACAGATGCCGTAAATAGAACCAAATGGCGTGCAATTGGAGAGGCTTATGTCCAGCAGTGGACTGCTTTAGGCTGATGATAATGATGAGCATTGCTTGCTGATGTAAGTCTGTGAATGTGTGACTAACCATTATATACCGAGTATCATTCGTTAAGCCGGTGGTGCCGGATATCACTTGTAGATCTTCGGCAGTCGTTACGGGTAGTAAAAAGTTAGAAAATTTGACACCGGTCTTGTCAAGAGGTATCGTGTTGGACAGGCTGTCGTTCCTAGTCAAATACTGAAACTCAGAACTTGAAGCGAAATAGTTGGGAAAGTCAAGCAATATAATTTATCTTAAGCTGCTTTACGTTTTCATTCTGTGACTGTACGTATTTCATGCTTTGAATATTCCTAGTACCATGTTTAATGTCCGCTCCGAACATGGTAGAGTAACTGTGAATAATTTCCACCTTGCTGTTTTGGACAGGCCACTTCTGTACAGTTCTCTGTTTGCACTGTATATGCACTGGATGCTAATTCGTTTTTTGTGTTGCATGTACCTGTTGTAAAATGCACTGATTCTGTCTACAGCCCGATGATTGACGCAGACCACTATGGATCGACGATAAGGTTACTTGTTGTTTATGTGTTTGACTAACACTATTAACTAAATAACGATTAATTAACCGTAGTGTTAAGTTTAGTTAGTATAATCTTTGTTAACGAAATTAACTACTAACGAGACCAGTAAAGTAAGAAAAAGCTTGCTTAATACGAAAGTAGATACATTATTTAAAGGTAACAAATATATCCTGCCTATAAAGTACACATATGCTCCGAAAGGTCTGAAAAAAGGACCAAACGACAAACATACTTTCACGTAAAAAGTAAATTAGAAGAGTTCGATTTACCTATCTTAATTTCTTGCAAAATTTTAACAAGATCGCAAAAAAAAACTAAAATATGGTACTTAATAGAATGTTGAAATATTTTAACTCTACATTGACACCATTCTTACACGTCTGAGCCTAACACAAAATAAATAATGTAGTGATTTAATAATATTGCTGGAGCTAAACTTCGGCTCACTGTGAAAATGATTACCAATGAGAAAAAAAAAATAACCATCACCCTCTTTAACAGCCCATTCCACCTACACACTATTTTCATATCATAAATATTTAATACTTCGTATGAATACTTTTAACAGAGGGTGTGAATACTACTGAATCCCAAATAAAGTGAAATATTACTTCATGATATGGTTCTCACGTCATGATAAGTACCTACGTGTGTTATTTAGCATTCATTCTTGGAAAAGTTAAAGAGATTTTTCAGTGTCGTATAAGTCCTTTATTAAGCTCGTTTAGTACCACGTACCTAGACATATTAAAAGTCTGAGCGATAGCGCTAAGGGCTAGAGCGACAAACTGTGAACGAGAATGTGACTGGTTTTAATAAGGTTGGAAAATGTTTAATTTGGCACACTTTAATTTTTATAATTATTGAGATGTGCTTCATTGAAGCAGATTATGAAAGCACTGTATTGGCTATAAATAAATAAAGGCCTAATAAATGAAACAAAAGGATAAAGAACGTACCTAAATGCAATTTCAAATCTGGGTGAACTTATTGAAAAAACTTTGCCTACGCTAGCGTATATAGCGTACCTATGCAAAGATTTTTTTATTATGTTAAGAGATATTCTGAAAGAAAGATTTATAAAGTAAAGGTTGCAAGTGTCTCCACGACATTAAAACACGCTTCAAGAATTTGTATAGTTTTGTTGTTGTTCTCGCCTATTTCGAATAAACACCACATTTCAACCAAATCCGCTTTGCATGATTGATTAAAAAACAGACTCTCGCGTTTACAATGAATTAGGATTGGATTTATATAAGCATTTTACTAAAGATGAATACAAAAATGACTCAAAAATAACGAGTAAATATTACTCACGCTCTATCATTTTCAAAGCACAAACGTTCTCCAGAGATTTTAGAGTCGTAAATGAAAAAACTTGAATCCGTGTCAATTTGATTTACCACTCCCGCTAGATATAACTGGAAACAAGCGAAGATTGCGGTACATTTTCCTGAAAGAGCGAAGGCAAAAATAGGAAACCTTTACTTGGTGTTAAATGCTTGATAAACGTGGTATCTCGGGCTTTTCTATAAAGTTCTTCTGATTGAAAGAGTTTGTTGTAATTATTAGGCATGTTTTCTGTGTTTATAAAATTTTCTGGTGAACCACCAGTAAACATGATTTCTACCCATTGCTTACTGAAGCATAACATTGGGACTGTACCTACGTATATTCTCCTACTATTTGTAAATGATATTATTCTATACACTAACCACTATGCATGCAAATGACTATTTATCTACTTACCTAATCTGCATGCCACTACGTCAACCACTAAAGCCCATTTCTAAAACTCTTCTCCCTTGGTATAGTTTCAGCAACCCGCCACCTCCATTAGGATCTGCCCGGGACCCGGCAACACAGACCTGTGGTCTGTCACCCCCATTCTGTGCCAAGTCCCGGTACAGGGCCATTGACGGGTCTTGCAACAACCTCCAGAGACCATCTTGGGGTACGCCACAGACACCATACGGACGGCTTGCGCCTTATAATTATGCTGATGGTAAGTACCTTGTCAATTTTGGTATATTTCAGTATCAGTATATAATTTTAATCATATAACACTTATAAATATTAATATAGTTCACATGGACGGGTACAGCAATTGAGTCAAATAATGAATAAATTTAGAATTACATGGAAAAATTAAGTTTTAGAGAGTTAATTTGTAGATTTTTATTAAGTAAATATTAATGCTACATAAAACGTACCAAAGCGAAATCAATGATTTAAGCTTTCTCACCAGTCAACCAAGGGTGGTGAAGAGATAACATGACTGGTGCATTGTTAGAAAGTATTTTTATGCATACCAAAAGTTAAACAACAAAATACAGGGGAAATTAGTTACCTATTAATATCACTAAGCTCTGGCAGTGCTTAATTGTTGTACGTTCATGTATATTTTGAGAATTTTCGTTGTTGATGAGAGGAGCCCAAACAACAAAATAGGCTTGCTTCATGAATGACAATTCTACGTTGGCTCAACGTAACAAATGATTTACGAATGCATGAAAACGCGCCCCGGGTCGGTGCTTGCCTTATGCAAATGTCTAGAATGCCCACGTTTCAGGCATTTACATGCTATTTCAAAATGCCCAGTTAATCGACAAATTGAGCCCAGGAGCAATTTAAAGGGGAATTTAGTCTCGAACTCTCAAATTTTTAGTGATCTTTGAAGACTATTGGCATCTTTTATTGTATTTTCAAGTGTTCTCCTAAGTTTTTCGGCCTTTCTATTGTCTGAATCAATTTATATAGAACATTTCATTTGCATTCGGGGTAAACATTCTCTTTTAAATCGTTTTATTGCTTTGTCCCGCCTGTTTCAGCTCCGATTACTAGCCTCGAGGCTTGGATTGTTAGCAGAATCGTATATCTCATAAATGTTAAAAATGTTTACCATAAAAAATTTATATAAGGTAAAATAACAATGATTAAATTATGAAGCAAAAACATATAGGTATACTATAGATAATAACGAGAAAAGTAATTTAAGTCACTGATAAAAAAATTGTATGTAAATTGAAACTTGGTTTATTAGCCGATTGAATGCCGTAATAACCGAAACATTAAAAAAGCCATTGTGTCTCGCGTGGATCCACATTTTAGGCACTCTAGGGGTTAAAGCAACAAGCTGCAGGTACAGGAGTTTTATATTATTTTTAGCTTTGTTAAACTCAGGTTTATCTTAATAAGACATTTGGAAGGTAAATAGACTAATCACATAAGAATAATACAAACCTATTCAAGAAATACCAAGGAATTAGGTAGTAAGGACAGGATTTAAAATTACACGAGCGTAGTTAATACGCGCGTAGTAGGAATGCTTCGTATTAGAGATGGTTCATAGCTAGATATGCGCGCGAAGCCTTCTTAGTAACACACGTAGTGTGCGTTGTATGCATAATCTAGAGTGTTTGTTACGGATAAATCAATTTTTTTGGTTGAATTAAATTCGAGTAAATTAAACTACTTGTGGCCTTTAATTTAAGAGTGACTTCTAGGCAAGCGAGTGCCATCGTCGACAAACGCATTTTTATCAATATAAGTATTAGACAAAAATCACCCAAGACACTGAAAGCAGTTCTTATAAAACATTTTATCTCGTATTTGTCTGAGTATTATAAGTCCCTTCCTTTCACAATCAATCATTTCCGCTGGCTCCATTTCCAATACGATAACTTCCTTATTTATCATTTACTTTCAGTCGGCTGCAATCCCTCTGATTGCCGCCATTTTCCTTAGTTGGCGACGTTTTGATGAATGAATGATTTTGACGCTCAGCAATTAATGTATCGCGCATATGTAATGCGATATATATAGGGTTTTGTTAATTTAGCCCTAATGGCGCAGGATATGAACAGGGTGAAGGGATGTAGGGATTTATGGCGGTGAAATATTTCCATAAGGTAGCGAGTGGAGCGTGATAGATTATGTGAGCAGATACCTACACATTTGGGAAGCTTTTAGAGAAATTATGTTTAGAGCTTGATTCCTAATTTTGAAGAAAATTAACACTATTGTTTTTATATCTGCTTTTGTGAAAGTTTTGTTTCATTACTTGCTAGGTATTTTTGAAGTGTATGTAAGTTTCTGTCTAGATATTATGAGAACAACTAAAACTGTTAAAAAAGTTATGATTGTTAAGCAATATACGAGAATATGAAATCAAGGTTTCATAAATGTTCAGTGGTTATCTACAATCTGCCTTCTAATACGAGTATGTAGGTTCTTTATATTGGATAAATTATTTCTCTCAAGAGATAACATATTTTTTCTTTTCCAGGTGTAAGTGCCATGACACTCTCATCCTCCGGCCGTCCACTCCCGAACCCCCGAGACATCAGTCTCCGGCTGTTCCCCGACCGCCAACTGATCGATCCCGTTTGGAACCTTAACACACAACAGTGGGGACAAATTGTAACCCACGACATGTCACTTACAGCCGGCGTAGTACAGTCCCGTAAGTTCATACATAATTTCATAGAAGTTGTCGGAAGAAAAAGTTATTTTGTTAGTTTGTTACCTTATTGTAGGTACACTTGGCAAAAGAGTTTGGGATATTGCCAAGAAATAAACGTTCATGCAAAGCTTCGACAATATTGTAGTCTTTAAAACGTAATGTAACTGGTTCAAATATTTCCAGGCTAGTATATTTTTTTACGGGTCAAGGCGTTCTTAAGGAGCTGAATCTTAACTGAAAGACGTTATGAAAGACATTTACAGGTTTGATGAGCCAATTTACGTTTCACAAGTAAATATAAGCATCTCAATAACTTCATTATCAGCACTCGAACGTGTCACAAAGAGTATCATACAATATGTATTTATGTCAAAAAAATTGTTGTATAACTACTACACTCCCTCAAACTTATCTGTTTTGCTCACTGTACATTAAGGACGTACAAATCGAACAGGTATAGATTTACGTTATGATTATCCGATTCTGTCCAAACAATGTTTCTTACGTGAACTTTTGTGACGTTGGTTAAGTTTTACAAAAAAATAAGTATCTGCAATGATTAATTAAATCGTCATATAGTTCTTTCAGTTTATTCTGTTTTTAATTGATTGGAAGATTTCATTGTGGTTGAAGACTACAATGAAATCTTTTAAAAAGAAAGAAAGTTTCTAAAATATTTTTTTTAGAATTTGGGGTCTCATGGGTACATTCTTTGGCAGTATGGAAGAAAGTAAACCAAAGAAAGAAAGAAAAATGGCCAATCCAAAACTAGAGTAAAGCTTCTTCTTGTTTAATTTTCTTTACTAATTAATTTTAATTATTTTTCTACAGCCTATTCTACTGAAGCTGAGAGTAAGTTTAATGTGTGTGTGTAAATGTGTTACTAAAAATATTCATATTGTGTTTCATCAGTCTATAACTTTTTATGTCACACTATTTCATTTATGTACGTACATATTTCTGCGTATGAATCTACCACTATCGCATCATTTGTAGACTATAGATAACCCAAAATTGGCTTATATAAAAGCCTGGGTCTATGTAGCACCTAAATACTTTAGACTTTTACGTGTCTTAACACGACGTTTCGCCAATATAAATTCTTGTTAGATAGGTAATCTATCAAACATGTTAAATGGTTATTAAACAAGACGTTTGATTGAAATTCATGCATCTGTTTACTGGAACAAATATGAGTATATATTTTCAAAATACCTACAAAAAGTGATAATTTTAAATGGAACATTGAAGAATAAAGAAATCGCTTCGAAAAAGAAATATCTACCATTGTTACGTATAGTCTCGACAGTCAAACGAAAAAAAAAACAAAGCTGTTCGCTATTCGATGGAAATATTTGAACATTTCGCCGATTTTAAAAGACAATTTTCTGTCTTACATATACCGCGTCTTTTTACGATCGACTGCTCAAATAGACCATGTTGACAACGATGGACGCGACTTCATAAAACCTTATCTATTGTAGAGAAAATTGTAGATCCGGAAAAGAAAATTCTTCCACAAAAATATTTCAGGCAATTTCCTCGCGGTGTATTTTGTTTAGAATAATTTATGATGCCAATAAGTAAAGGTTGTCTCAGAATGTTTTTCGTTTATGATAATTAAAAAACAGACACTAGAATTAGTTCAAACTTGGTTTATTTACTGTTTAATTATAAGCACTTTTTCAAATTTTGTTTCCACTAAACAAAATTTAGTAAATTCGCACCCTCCAATTCCTGTCACTCATTTAGCCTGGCAGTAAAATTTTCATTATTTATTTCGTCTGTGAGTTGTTGCTTGCTTTTAAACATTCAGGTTGGGTGGCACAAGTTTGTAAACTTTACTTTTTAATTAGTCCCGTAGGAGAATATCAGCAAGCGTTTACTATTTGGGCTGCCATATCACGTCAAGGCATTGTCGGTCCCTAACTTTTTTGCGTGTGATTGAAGATTTTAATTACAGGATAATTGAATGTCAGCAAGTGGAGGGTGCACATTTACTAATTATCGATTTTAATAAACAAAATTGAAAAACTGCTCGTTAATTTAACATTAAATAAACCGAGTTTGAACTAATTCTAGTCTCTTTTTAATTATCAAAAACGAAAAACATTCTGAGACACCCTTAATTATAAGTATGTTTGTAAAGCTTTTCTTCGTTCTCAAAAAATGTATGGCTTTTCAAAAAATATCTTAAACAGTCTGATTGGCTTAACAAAAATGTGATACATAGTTAAATATTTTATCTGCATATATCTAGATTGATATACTTATTTTTAATTTTAGTGTAGTATTTTATTGTGTTTAAATTGTAAACGCAACACCTCATTATTTTGTATAGTAACACCAAACGTGTCTTAAACGAAGAGCACTGCTGTAGAAAAAAGCTTGAAAATCGTTCAGACCGACTCAAGCTGTAGCTGTTTTCATACCTAAGGCTCTAGCTAGTCAAAAGGGCATTTAATTAGCGATAACGATTGTTGATATTAAAATATATAGATTGAACACGTGGCATTTCAGTATCGCATATCAATCCTTCTATACCACTAATATTAAAAAAAAAACATTACAAAAAAAATTACCTACGAAATAACGAAATGAAAAGTAAAAATACAAAAAACTGTTTCATTTTTTGTTAACACTCTTTGACTGCCAGGTGCCAGACAATAGACACTATATAAAGTGTATTGTTTGAGGTGACCAGAACGACAGCCGACCTTTTAGAAAAATGTTATTTCTCTTTTTAGTTTACCTAGGTATTCTTTTTCAACAGAATAGGCCCACAATCCATAATTGAAAATTTTTTGGGGAAATTACCAATACTTACATTCATTTTTACTACTAATTTTTTAATTTGAATGGGGCTAACTTTGAGGTGTACTCTTGCCAATAAAAAATGTTTTTGAAATCGGACCACTCCATAAAAAAATATGGATTGTCATACATAAAAAATAAAATATAAACATGTCGAATTGAGGAGGTTCTCAATTCGACATGTGTATATTTCCTTTTTTTTTCGTGAGTAGGATGGATGTTTGTTACTCTTTCACGCAAAATCTACTCAATGGATTTTGGTGAAATTTAACAGTAGTATAGCGTATACATTAGATTAACACATTTGCTAAAATTCATGAAGATATCAAGTGCTAATAGAGATGTTACCTGGGTAGAAAAATGATAATTCTATTGAATCTGTCAGTGAGATTATCAAATAATATTGGACACGTATTTTTTACTTTATCAAATAAATATAAACTGACAAACATAAAGCGCTTCAAAGTGGAGGAGGGGGCAAGTGACGTCACTTTGTCAGTATAAAGTGTAGCACGGCGTGACATCACACAATGTTTCAACGCACTGTATCGTCGTAATTTTTTGTCTACGTAGTAAAAGAAAAAATACGTGTTCAATATTTTTAGGTAATCTTACTGACGGACTAAATAGTTTCTTTTTCATCATCCTATTTCACACGGGTGGAGCGTTAAATTTAGGACTTTCTGACAACAATCCCAATGAGCCGCTCACAACGTTGTCCTTTTTAACCCAACGGTTGACTGGTAGAGAATGTCTTGTGGCATTAAGTCTGCCTATGTATCGCTTTTGTACATGAAGTTTAAATAAATAACAATCGCTATCGCTGATACAACGTCTAGAGCTCTCATATCACCTTCATCATTCAATTAATCATTTTATTCTTTTGTGTAGATAAGGAACTTGTGACTTGCTGCGACGACAACGGCCAACTGGCTCCTGATGTGACTTCGAACCCAGTGTGTGCACCCCTGCTGATTCCCCCGAACGACCCCGTCCACGGTCCTCAAGGAACTCAGTGCATGAACTTTGTGAGAACTGGTACAACCAGGGATAGAGGATGCACGGCTCCCAATGCACCTGCTGAACCGGTAAGGAAAAACATAACAAGACATCACGTCTGAACTCCCTGAACAAGCAGCCTGTATACCTTTTTATAGAACGTCTACGTTTCCCTATGTATATTTAAGTCTTTTATGGGGACCGAGACTCAATAGTCTCGCTCCGTCTCAGATGTGCCCTTAACCGGGCACATCTATAAAAATCCAGATAAAACTCAATAACAGGAAATATTAGGCTCTTAAATGAAGAAAACTCAGGACCAGGTGGAACAGTATTTTGTTCTTCTTCTCTGTCGTTTCGCTCTTGGCAGAGCGGTCGTGGTCACGTCGAGGCATCCGAGTCGGTGGTAGATGTGGGCACAGCTCTCAGCAAGATCTCCCGCCATTTCTCCCTGTTGCCGGACTGTTTGACTCAGTCAGATATGCGGCCTCCTACAGCGGATTTCACTTGGTCAGTCCAGCGCATAGGTGAAATGTCACACGATCTAGGTTTCTCCACTTTTCCCTGTACGACCAGCCGCTCTTTGGAGTCACCATCCCGCCTAGAGACGTGTGCAATGTATTGCAGTATACGCGACTGTACTACGTTCGACAAACGCTTCGTGATGCCGAGTTCCTGGAGCTTTCTGGGATAAAACGTATCTTATGTGCTATTCCAGACTATAATCTATCTCTATACTCTAAACTCAAACATTCGTCTTTATAATATTAGTATGATTAAATAGTGGGTTGTAGGTACGTTTGGATTTCAAATTTCATACTATTAGGTACCTACTTGTAACGACTTTCCCTTTGAGCTCAAAGTTCGTTTCCTTTTTGTGTAATATGATTTTCTTGACGTACAAAAGTGGCTGTAGCTAGCCTCCGACAAAGCCTCCGGGACGAAATGAACTGACTTTTTTTTAGCCAAGAGTCTGAAGCAAATATCATTATTATATTGAGCAAAAATAAAATAAGTCTTGTTAAGCCAGGTTTTCACAACTTTCCTAGTGTCAGCTTTCTAGTCTAACAAATTGCGACTGAATAAAAAGATAAGTAAAATATTATTAAATGTATCAGAATGTTCACGAATGTACTCAAAAGTCAACGGTTTTAAGACTGAGTTCTATTTTCTTTAAAATACAATTTTACGTTATGTATTTCACAGACAATCTTACTAATATCATAAATGCGAAAGTTTGGATGGATGGATGTATGTTTGATACTCAATCACGCCAGTACGGCTGGACGGATCTGGATGAAATCTGGCACAGAGACAGATTAAAGTCTGGAATAGCATATAGGCTACTTTTCATCGCGGTATAATGTTCCCTTGGGATAAAAATAACACTTTTCTCGCAGGCGGAGCCGCTGGCAGAAGCTAGTTTATTATAATTTGAACAACTCTTTCACTTAAAAAATGGTGCTGCATATTCTAAAATAAAAGCGACAAATTTATCTGTTGAGAGAAAAAATATTTTTTAAATGATAGCCAGTTCATTATTTCGCAGACAGCATTTCCAGAGAAAATAAACAGCAGGTAAAAAGATTTAGTACACTCCGGAGGCTACAATTTCCGTGAAAAGGGCATGTTAAACTTACGGGAATCATGAACGACATTTTCTGTGAACGAGACTAGGATGACTCTAATAATACTCTTGCTCGTCCACGCTCAGCTATTAAATCTTCCAAAATATTGTCTATTATGACAGGTAAGGTGTACACTAAAATGTATAAAACTTATGTCAAGATTACCCACTTTACACAAAACATATCTTTGGTTACAGCTCTAACTGTCGCACTCAGAGACATTTGACGGTTACTTAACGCGCTCCGTAGCATAGATTTTGTACTAAAAATCTCTACTAAGGAGAGCTTTAAGTAACCGTTAACGTCTCTGAGTGTGGCAGTAGGCAACTTTTATGTGACCTTAAAAAATCCCATCTCAAATTGGTCACTGAAAGCAAGCATCGCAATAATTTTATCTGAAGAGGTCGCCAGAGACTTATGGTATCTCAGTTTTAGCTTTCTGATACCAGTATAAGATTTCAAAGTAAAGACAGCGAATCAAATAGCCGTGCTCCGTCAATTCCGAATACTCGTACATTCAACACTTGAAAAGATCTTTTTTATTTGATAGGCTTGAGCTTGGGAAAGTTTGGCATATAAGTAAGGGCGAACATTACTTGACCTGGGAATTGGATTCCGAAGTTTGGAAATACCTGTTACTTGAAAGGGTTTTATTTCTGTATTTAAGAGCACATAAACGAATTTGGCCCAAACTCGTATATTATATCTGGGACTTTTCTGCTTAGTAACAGAACTGTGATAAGTCTTTCAGAAATTGGAGTGCTATTTTCTGTCAATTGCAACTTTGCGAATTTAGGATAATCCTTCAAAATGGGTTGGCCTTAGTATCCAGGATCCCGAGTTTGGGGTTGTGAGGAGTTGTTAGGTTATAGGAGTTGGTTTCCCCTTTCAAATGACATCCCCCATAACCCTATTCCTAGCTAACGGGTAGTTATTTTTATTTGTGTTTAAAGTTCCGTGCAATGGAACATCATTATGCGTGATGAAACATGTTCGTTTTTTAAGTTTTATTTCGTTCTTTTTAATTATTAATTTTGTTTTTATAATTATTTATTGTTTCTCTATAATCTCTTAGAAAAATTGTACGATCATGAAACGGAAACTTTACCGCCGTTTTGTGGGTCAGTGACCTGATTATGACCTGTCATTCATTCCGTTTCTCTTAGTGGTTTGGTTCACCGATAATTCTGCATCTATAACATAACAAACAGAACAAAGGACTATTCTCAGGCAGAGAAGGCACGAGCATGAACCACCACTCTTGACTCAAGGCGGGTTGGCTATTTAAATCTTATTAACTATGCATTAACTTTTTATGACCAGATAACCACCGTCACGGCCTACATGGATCTGTCACTGGTCTACGGTAGCAGTCAGAGACAGGCCAATCCCATCAGAGCTTTCCAAGGAGGCCGTCTGCTAACCAACGTGAGGGGAGGTCGGGAGTGGCCCCCGCAAGACCCCAATGTTACCATTACTTGCGAGTCTGCACAGACTCCTACTGAACCTTGCTACTTGACTGGTAAGTTATTTATGAGATGTGATGTTCCTTCTTAATTCCATATATAGCCTTTGTTTTGTAATAGTAGTACAATAAGTGTGTTAAGTAATTTTTAAGAGCTGTGGATTTTACGATGAATAAATAAGTAAATAAATAAATAATAAATAGATAAATATTCTAACGCCCATATTCCAAGTCCATTTGAAAGGCGTCCACTCAAATCAGTCGCCATGATAGTGGAACAAAAACCCATCCATTAATGTCAATAAATAACTTACACAAGCGTTAACTGTCAATAATTTCGTTGAGTCGAGTTAGAGAATATAACTTATGATCTAAACCTTAAAGCATTCCAAGGCAGATCAATAATTTTCTTGAAATATGCTAATTATACTTGCCATAGTATCCTGTCTTTAATGGTTCGCCATGATCTAAATTTATTCTAACATTACCATTTTTTTATGAAATACATTACAAAATCACACGGGAAGATTACGAAATATGTATGTATTGCGATAACGCTAATAGCACCTAAATCATTTATTGTTGACATTACGCATAATCTAGCCTCGAAATATCTTTCGGGATGCTAAGCCAATATTAGGCATAAAATACTGGCTGTCTAGGCTGAGAGGGTTCGCAATAATCCTCTTAAGTATATTGACAGAGTTTAAGGCTGCTAAGGAAACTGATCATTCTTAGAGATGCTTACACAACCTTAAGCCTTTTGAATACTGATGGGATACACTTGATCTTTGCTTACAACCCCGTTGAGGGCAATTACAGAGTCGAGTAACTCGAGTAGTACTGTAGACGTTCGTCCAATTAAAGTTAGGTAATATAGTAGGTAGAAGTAGTTTTGTAGTACAATTAAGGAAGTTATCGTACTTATAAACAACTTTCAGGCCAATTGGCAATATATGAGAATTGTTTGTGCTGTTTTAATTTTTTTTTACACGTGCATACAGGGAGCGGGCGAGCTTTCCGCGAAGTTGAGTTAGAAAAATACTGATAGCACGCATTCGGTTTTTTGAGTGAAGCAGTCGATTAAGTAACTGAGATTGTTAATCAATTTCCCACCAACAAAAAATAAATGACCGATACTTCTTAATGGAGAATTGATCTGTAAATAAAGTGAAGTTCTAGCAGGGATTACAATTGTCAAAATTCCAAAATATATTAGGGATGTTTCCTGGGTAGAAAAATGATAATTCTATTTAGTCTGTCAGTGACATTATCAAATAATATTGAACACGTATTTTTTGCTTTACCAAATCAATAACAAAATTGCATGCTTGTGACGTCACTATGTCAGTATATATTGTACTAACGGCGTGATGTCACACGATATTTCAACGCATTAAATCGTCGTCACTTTATGTTTACGTGTCTAAAGAAAAAATATGTTACCAATATTTTTATTAATCTACCTGATGGACAAAAAACAAATTTTCAGTTAACATCCCTATTAAAAGATTGACCGCGTGAGATTTCAGTAGCACTTGAAAATGCCGTATATTTTGAACCTTTGTCTCTTGATCCTTTAATATTCTATCGGCGTTAGCGGTTCTCCAAATGCCTAAATGTTTGGGATTAGATCGGTATTGTTTATAGATTATCTACACCCTTTTCTTATACTATAAGCTATTCACCGAATAGCTCAAAAGAACAAACGACATGTACTCGTATATTATAGGTAACTATTTGCAAGACATTAAATAAACCTTCTTTTCTCTCACAGGTGACATCCGTGTGAACCAAAACCCACAGCTGACGGTTCTCCAAGTGATTCTGATGCGTGAACACAACCGCATCGCCGATAACTTAGGTCAACTCAACCCTCACTGGAACGACGAGACTATTTACCAGGAAGCCAGACGCATCCACATTGCCGAAATACAACACATCAACTATTATGAATACCTTCCTATTCTTCTAGGTAAGAAACTTTATAAATGTTACTGTAAAACCCAGAACTATGGTAAACTGGTTGTAAACCGGTTACTCCTAAGATTTACCAAGTCTTACTGGTAAAAGTCCGAATTAATCGCTAAAGTCGGTGGGCGCCTAATTTTACCATGTGATTGCTGGTAAATGCCCAAAATTAGCTTTTTTTGCTTGACTATACTTGTCTTAGAAAGAAAATAAAAATAAACAAATAAGTAGATTGTGATTCGAATATGCGGATACGTCGAAAAAAAATACTGTCTAATAAACATAATACCTACATTGGTGAAGCTAATCAATGAGTCCCTAATTATTGTCCTCATCATTTCGAAACAACTATGTTTCGAAATGATGAGGACAATAATTAGATATAGACATTACTAGATATAGACATCACTAGATATAGACATTATAATTTACCAGTCCCTGAGAAAAAAAACCCAAGATTTACCGTGGGATTGCTAGTAAAAGGCCGTAAATAGCGATTATCATAGATCATTTCTGACTTTTACCCGTAAGACTTGGTAAATTTTAGGTTTTACCGTAGTTCAGGTTTTAACAATAACATATATATACCAGCCTGTAACTGTCTCACTGCAGGCCTCTTCTCATACAGATAACGCACGAGCATTGTTCACCAAGCTTGCTCGCTTTGACACATACCTAATTTATTAACTAAATATAACAATCTGTTATTAAAAAAAAGCATTAAAAACCAACTTTTATATTTAAAATGATATCGTTACAAGAAAGAAACGTAAACGCAGCTCAATGAGGGCTACCGCGTATGAATTCGCCACTAAGCTAGAGTCGCTGGTGACGTGAGGTCTCCGATTTGTCAAATTTTTAGTTTTTTGGCTTTTAGCGCTAGTTCATTTACATTTTTGTTATTGTTGTTAATATTTTTCAGGTATTGCGGTTTAAGATAGGTACGGGATTTACCAACCGCTGCTTTAATAGAGTTTTATGTGTCGGAAATATTATTCTCCATTTTTTCGAAAACTGATTTTATATTTAATCGCACTTTTACGGCATTAGAAATAATTTTAATTCAAACTTTGCTTCCGTGAGCGTTATAACAACGTTTAACAGTTATATTTATGGACCTTAGTCAACTTACCAAGTTTAAACAGATTTTAATTGGTTTATCCTCATTGAACATGTAGAAACGGGTAAAATTTTAACTTGCAAGCTTTGATATCACGTAGAAACTAAAAACGAACGATAGGAAAAACTAAATAACGATAAAAAAAGAACGAACGATAACAAACAACGATAACGTACGAACAACGAACGAACGACACGAAACAAACAATAACAACGACAAACAACAAACAATAAAAACGATAGGTGAAACTAAATTAAAGCTTGTTAAAAATTTAATTTTTAAATATTTGCTACTGATAAAAGCTGCCCGCTTAGTTTTTAAATTTTTAAACTTTCTCACGTTTTTAAGTAGACAACTTGAAATAGAGAGAATAAACATCAGTATTTCTGTAAAGGTAGCTTTACCAGCCGTTTCACCCGCGTATTTGTTGAAAATTATCCAACGGAACGATATTTTTTTAAATCATTTGCCTCTTATCATTCAACACATCATTTCTATGATGAAAATCCATTCTGTAGACCTTCTGGTCTTTTTTTTCACCAATGGATTTTGAGTCACCCTTGCAAATTATGTTAATCGTTAAGACTGGTTGCATCAATCAAGCATCACAATGTCAATGTCGTCTTTAAACGCCGAGGCAAAAATAAGGAATCTTGTATTGGCATAATAATTTGCTGGAATCCTTACGGTCTACAGAACATTATTACAAGACGCTTTGTACCTTCATAGATAAATAAAAAGGAAAACCGCCTACTTAACCTTGGCCGAATTTAATGTTATATAACCTTGGCCTAATATTTGTTACCTTTTTTTGGCTTCTTAAATTACCACTTTTATATTATTTCGCTAGATTTTGCCTGTTAGATAGAATCTAGCTGGCTTGTCTGGATATCTGGCTAGTCTGGGTTTAATTCAGTTTCGGTGCTCGACAATTTTCAACGGTGAGCAAACACGCTGGTTAACACGTTAGCGTCACTTAGTTATCTTTCGAACGCTGCGTGTTTTCGACGATTTGTGCAAATCGTTACCAAAAGGTGATTTTGTAACATTTCGAGATGCCTTCAAGATCTTAATTTAAACCATTTTTTTTGGCCATATTTTAACTACTGTAATGTCCATCCAGGCTATGAAAACATGGTGAAGAACAAGCTGATCTGTCCGGGGGTTGACGGCTACGTGAACGACTACAATCCTGGAGTGGACCCTTCAGTGCTTGACGAACATGCAACAGCTGCCTTCAGACACTTCCACACTTTGATCAGGGGTTACTTGAAGTATGTATTGAAGCCAAAAAACGTAAAACTTGTAGTAAGACCTTCCTAGTTTTGTAAACAGAATTTAATCTGTCGCCAAATTATATCGCAGCAGTTTACATCTGTTTGGTCGTGTATATGAGTTATTTTTTGTCTTGATGTATTTTTGGTAAATCATAGTAGGCGCCTACTTTACATCGTCATTGTATAGAGCTGTCGACTGTTCGATCATTTTGAGGCCCTTAATCTTAACTTAAACAGTTTCTAAATTTGGATGCTGAATCTGAAAATCTAAATCTTTGACAATAATGGTCATCACCATTACAATACTGGTCATTAGGGTCAACACTGTGCTCTATATCAATTAAATATAATGTAGTTTAAGAAAAAAATGAGTAAATTGGCTCTAGTGCAATCACGCTACACATTTATTGACTACTAGCTGACCCGGCAAACTTTGTTTTGCCATAAAAACACCAAACATTCACCTACCCTACACCTACCCTACACCTACCCTACACCTACCCTACACCTACCCTACACCTACCCTACACCTACCCTACACCTACCCTACACCTACCCTACACCTACCCTACACCTACCCTACACCTACCCTACACCTACCCTACACCTACCCTACACCTACCCTACACCTACCCTACACCTACCCTACACCTACCCTACACCTACCCTACACCTACCCTACACCTACCCTACACCTACCCTACACCTACCCTACACCTACCCTACACCTACCCTACACCTACCCTACACCTACCCTACACCTACCCTACACCTACCCTACACCTACCCTACACCTACCCTACACCTACCCTACACCTACCCTACACCTACCCTACACCTACCCTACACCTACCCTACACCTACCCTACACCTACCCTACACCTACCCTACACCTACCCTACACCTACCCTACACCTACCCTACACCTACCCTACACCTACCCTACACCTACCCTACACCTACCCTACACCTACCCTACACCTACCCTACACCTACCCTACACCTACCCTACACCTACCCTACACCTACCCTACACCTACCCTACACCTACCCTACACCTACCCTACACCTACCCTACACCTACCCTACACCTACCCTACACCTACCCTACACCTACCCTACACCTACCCTACCCTTTTTTCCCCATTTTTTTTGTTTTTAAACCTTCCCTGTATTCTGTCGACCAAAACAAAAAAAGAATTATGCAAATCGGTTCAGCCGTTCTCGAGTTTCAATCAGACTAACGAACAACAATTCATTTTTATTTATATAGATTAATATTAATGAGATAGGAAATTGCAATTCCGGTCACATAGGTTTATTATGTAAGCCGAACATAATACTGCCATCACTAATATTTTTATGTGTCATAATTTTGTCTTTCTCTAATAACCTTAAAATAACTTCTCTAGAAACGAAACCGAATTTTGTATCTTACCTATAATAAAATAAAAACAATTCTTCCATGTGTTATTCACAGACTTATTTCGGAGAACCGTCGCACAGTCGGCACGGTGCGTATGAGTGACTGGTTCAACCGACCGCTGCTCCTAGAACTTGATAACGCCTTTGATCACTTGGCGAGAGGACTCGCGACACAGGAACAAGACTTCAGCGACCAGTTCTGGGACTCAGAAATAACCCAATTCCTTTTCAAGTAAGCCATTCCTACTTTGAAAACTAATAAAAACTTTGAGCTTCAAACTAATGGAACTAGATCTGCAGACTTCGGCATTAAACATCAAAATGACGTTTCATCAGATGCAGAAGAGACAAAATAACTATGCTAGCTAACTTATGGAACAAATATTCAAAATAAGCTTCTGCAATCAAAAACAAAGGTTGACGATGGTCGCAATGTCGATGATTTACGACGAAAACAGTCGCTGGAATTGTGCTGAAGTTTTACTGAATGAAAGATACGAGAGGAAAATTTATTGCCTCATTAATATTAAAACCAATTTGAGAAGATATTACGGTTCCAAATTGTTATGTCTATAAACTTGAAGTTAGGCGTTATACGGATGAACTGTCAAGAACTTATGCGAATAATAATAAGATTATTATAATAGTGCTTGGTTTGGCAATCAAGATATTGTGACGTCACATCAAAGGCCTGGATAATTTTCGGTTGTGTTCACATGCGATGAGATTACCGACAGTTGTTTATCTGAATTCAAAGTTGCTATTGTCATGTCTTTGATGTCACGATTCTTGGAAGTAGTCCCGCAGTCGACGTAATTTTATGCTGATTTGATTCAACTGTCATTTCCTATAGAGAGACGGAAATTGCGGGTGCGTATTTGTTAAGCTTATTGTTGTTACCGTAGCGTAGGTATGAACAAGTATATAATGGTCAGTCAAAATGTCGTACCTCTTGGTCCTTGTTTGCTTTGTGCGCCCCCAAATATTGGAATGCCTCTATGAATTTTGCAGGCAAAATAATTTTAATAAAGCTTTTACAAAGTTAAAAAGGCTGGAGGCTTTATATGCAGATAACACTTTAAATTGGTTTATCGTGGTGTTTATTCAAGAAAATGTTCATGAAATTGTTGCTACAAAAACAATGAAGGCAAGATTCAAGAACTGAAAGCCTTTATTATTTACGTCTTGTTGAAAGTAATAATCCGTGTAACTATATAGCTTAGATTGTTTATACAAAATCTAGTTATCCTAGTTAATTGTTTGTTCTACAAGTTTAATAACAAAACTAAGATACTGTACATTTCTGATTATATTACCTAAAATTGTTTGTCTTGCGAGCGTACATCGCTTGAATTCTAAAGGTCGTTGTGATTATCTTTTAGAAATAATTATAACTTCTAATTTTGTAAGCTGATTACGGATTCTAAAGTTACTTATTATCTTCACAGTTAAAATTTTCGTTTTTATTTATAATTAATTCTAAAAATGAGATAGTGATTTGTAATATTATAAATATTTAGCCTTATATGTATTTTCCGGCATTTTATTCGCAATAACATGTCATTTGTAATTGTTTTATATTAAATTGCTTTATTAGGAGAGCTTCTATAAGAAGACGAGATTTACCCGAAATTAAGTTCTCAGTAAACTGCGACAGAGAGGCTTGCAAATGACTCTTATAAATCTAGATATGAGGGCAGTTTAATAAACTAGATCAGTACATTAAATCTATACATCTAAACAAATAAATAAAATTGAAGTGTCTGTATGCAATATCAAAATAACGTTTTATTGAATGCATGTGAATTTTTAAGATCTTTGTCTGTCTATCTGTGTGTCTGTTTGGTCTGGGTAATCTCCAAAATGGCAGGATCGATTTTGGCGGGCCTTTTCGTACAGGAAAATTCGCAAGTGGCAAATAAAAATATAACGAGTTTGACGCGGACGAAGTCGCGGGCAACAGCTAGTCTTTGAATACAATTGGTTTAAGACCTAATTTCTAAAATAGTATAAAATCTTTGTCTGCCTCTGCCTGTTTCTCTGCTTACCTTTTGATACGGGTTTTCTAATAGTAAGAGCAATTAAGGAGGAAAGTTTAATGTCTTCCCGCCCAAACCCGGGGTGTGTTGCAAGCTGCCTATAAGTAAACACCTATCACAATTTCACAGGCGTAACAACACTTTTGGAGGCGACTTGAGAGCGACGGACATCCAAAGAGGCCGTGACCATGGCTTGGGGTCTTACACTGCTACCCGAGCTGCCTGCGGCCTTTCCGTACCCAAGACCTTCCATGATATGCTGGACTTCATCTCAGCAGAGGTATGTTAATTTTGACGTGAATACGTCTTTAAAATTGCTTCCATAATGGGAGGCAATTTATAAAACTATCGATTGAATATATAAAACATTAGTGTAAAATAGTAGCAGTGAATAATTTATGAAGTTAAAATTAACAAATATTATCCAAAATATATAATGTTGGCCTATATGCGTCAAAAAGCCAAATCCAAATAAAGAGGTCTTATACGGTTGGAACGGTCTTCTCAAGAGCAATCCAATGATACGAATAAAACACCATATAACCGAGTGAAGCAGTGCCGGGTACGTAAAAGAATAAATGTGGCTGAGTGGATTAATGAAGGTGCCATTACATCTGCAGCTGGGGCGGTTGAAATTACCCGTTACGTACCCGTATTCAAGTACAACACACGGCCGTGTCCATGACAAAGCCACGCCCCATTTTTTATTAGATAAAAATTATGATACACTAGATTGTGCCTGTGGCTACGCCCTGGGAAATTGACATAAGGGAACGCTCAGGATAAAAAGCATAGGACTACTTTTTCTTATCCGGTCATGGTGTATTCGTTAAATTTCGGCTGAAAAGGTTATTTGAACGAGTGGCAAATAGGGATTGCCATATTTATTACATTCACAATAAATAATCTGTCCACAAAATAGCAGTCGCCAACATACGTTGATAGTTTTCAGAGCTAGCGAACTAAAGTCGCATTGGGTATTTTTGTCTGTCTAAATGCTGGTGGATGTTGAGCAGACGAGTACCTGACTCTTTGAGTGGAAACCGTGAAGCCGTGAACCTTGCGTGGGAAGCCCCTGAGATAGCCGGACCGACAACCTCAAAAAAGCTGAGACTGAATGGAACCTGTAGCTACGTAATATTTCCAAAAATATTCTTCTTTGTCTGTCTCAATAATTAAGAGTTACTTCAGACGATGTGTAGTCTAAATTTAGCATCACTTACAATGGAGGCTTGTGAGTGACTGATTCTTAGGTTCTTTTGTGCCACAGAAACCTTAATACATATAAATGACAGGCTATTATTATTATTATTATTTATCATCGTGTCCCACTAAGGGGCAAACGCCTACTCCTGTTTATGGTTGTCTGTGTTTGGTCTATGACAGATCATAGAGTTCCCGCCCATCGGTGTGCTAGAAGATTCCAACATGGCTATAGCATAAACGTGTCTGTAAAATGAAACTTAAGGGTTCCGTACCCGAAGAGTCCAAACGGAGCACTATTGCTGTCACTCACGTGTCCGTCTGTCTGTCTGTCGTCTGTTAAACAGGTTTTACAGATAAATGGTTGGAGTTACAGTCTTCAAATATTTACAGTATTAGCATCTTGCTGACCCAAAGCCATACAAAATATTTTTAAAGTTTTTAAGGGGGGCTCCCATAGAGAAAAACGGGGTGCGAAAAAAATTAACTCGGAACGCTACAGCCGTTTGTTATTTTATTTGTTAAATAGGTAATACCATTTATGATTTTCAAGTAAAACGCGTACACAATTACAATATAATTAATCTTATTTCGTGTTTCGACCACGAAATATGTTCGCTACATATGAAATGTGACATGTTTCACTACGTGATGCCAGACGGTACCCAAACTTTTATCAAACTGTGTTCTTCAGGCCCTGGATTGTATTCAGTTAAGAAAGAAACAACAATAAATTCTGAATAACAATAAGAACAACAAGTTGACATAGACATCTTGCTCAATATCCTCAGATATATCATATCATGTCACATACAGCCTAATAAGAAATAAGCGATATGAAAATCGAAAATGATTTATATTTTGTAATGCTAAATCAAAATATACATTACAATTGAGTATCATATGATGAGTGATGTCTTCTTTGAAATAGAAAACTGACTGGGCAAAACCGTCGAGTTTATTTTTATAAGATGGAAAGTGAGTGGATGGAGAAGTGGTTACAAAAGAAAAGAAAATAAAGGTAACTTGTTCTTTCCTTGAGCTATTTTAGGATAAAATGCTTATCCAAAAATAGCTCAAGGAACAAGTCAACTTTATTTTCATTTGCTTGAAAGGAGTCATGAGTATAACATAAAGGTACACAAATAAAGAAAACTTTCTCATTGAGATTGGCTTTTTTGTCGAGGTGTGCTTAGAAATTCATGAGTTTTTGAGGTCTTTAGCCGCGTTGAACGATTTTTGGTAGAGGCAAAAAGTTGACGTGTTGCGCCCGTGAAAACTTAAAACATTGAAATATCGGTTGTTAATAATACCGACATTCGTTGGTAAAAAACCTTGCTACGTTACCAAGCTACCTACCTAATTAAAATTAATTTAAATTGTCTATAAATATATATAACTAGATTTTTGTTTCTTCTCTCCCGTGGCTTATCATAATGATCCCGTAGATATTTTCTAAAAAAATTTTGCTCACTCAGCGAAAGCTATCATTATAATATTTTTCAGAGCATTAATTATCTGTACTAACATTTTTTCGAAAGATTTTTTTATTGTTTGTACCGAATAGGCTCCGAAACTACTTCTTCTTCTCAGCGTGTCGATGGCAAATATAAAAAGTTAAATATTGTGTTTGGCCCAGAATTCAGCCACGGCAATACCATTCGGTGACGCAGTCATAAGGTCTTCGTAAGTACAGGTGACAGGGCATGCTGCGCACTCCGTGAGATGGGCCATGGTCTGCGGAGAGATGCTGCACAAGCACTGAAGACTAGCGCCTTCAGAGAACCCCCACCCGAGGAGGTTGTCCTTGCTGCGGCCAACCCGAGTGCGGAGTCTATTTAGGGTTTTCCAGGTCGACCACGGCAGAGTGTGCCCAGGAGGAAGGCTCTCCGATGGACCGATGAAATTTTCAGGAGGCTTGAGTTTCTCTCGCCAAAGGTCGCATCTCGCCGAAGAGGAGTTGCCATCACATAGACCCACGCATCCTAGAAAACTTTTCCGGCTTTTTAGGCGCTGGGGCACCGAGGTGTAATTTTGCATTGGGTGGCGGGGGTCGTTTTCTAGTTTCGACCTCTCTGTGCGACTTGCTATAGTCCTGCGAATTGCCGGGGGCGCGATGCTGATAAGTGGATACAGCATTCACACAGGAGTCGGTTTAAGGCAGCCTATGGCAATCCGGCACGTCTCATTCAGAGCTATATCCATTAATTTGGAGTGGGCAGAGTGGCTCCATACTGGACTTGCATATTCACCAGCGGAGAAACAAAGTGCCACGCCAGTCGTTCGCAGGACTTCCCCCCCCCCATCTGGTGGACGTTAGGCGGCGAAGCAGGTTATTCCTTGAATGCACCTTCCACTTGACATTTTCGCAGTTACTTCTGTAGTTGAGGGACCTGTCCAGAGAAATGCCGAGGTATTTTGGGTGGGAACTATGGAGGATTGGCACCCCCTGCCATGAAATGTTAAGCGTTTGGCCCGCTTGTCTATTACGTAGGTGAAAGGCGCACGACTGTGTTTTCGAGGGATTTGGCTTCAGTGCGTTGTAAGCATAATATTGGCTGAGATCTGAAAGGGCGGTGGAAAGATTAGCCTCAATCTCCTCAAAATCAGTAGCTTGGCAAGTTAAAGCTAGGTCGTCAGCGTATAGGAAGCGGGTCGTGTTACAACTCACCGGTTGGTCGTTGGTGTAGATGTTGAACAGCAGGGGAGCCAGAACGCTACCTTGAGGTAGACCATTCTTTTGGACACGCCACCTACTCCTATCATCCATAAGATTCACTAGATATCGTCGGTTACTGAGGAGTTCTCTGAGAATTTTAATGAACTTTAGGTTCTCTGTTATGTTGGTAACCTTCCATAACAAGCGCTGAATATTAACGGTGTCATAGGCTGCCGACAGGTCTACAAAAACTACACCCGTCACTTTCCTCGTTTCGAACCCGTCCTCGATATGTTGTGTGAGGTTGATGACCTGGCCACAACAAGACTTACCAGGGCTGAATCCAGCTTGTTCTGAAATAAGTTTTGGGTCGACGAGGTCTGTGAGACGGGCTAACAGTAGCCTTTCAAAAAGTTTGTAGGTGTGACAGGGGAGGGATATAGGGCGGAAGTTTTTTGGGTCGTCATGCAGTTTTCCTGGTTTGGGTACAGCAATAATCTTTGATTTCCTCCAAAGACGAGGTATATTTGCTGTCTCCAAACAGTGGTTAAAAAGTTGTAGCAACCACGAGACGGATACCGGACCAAAGTGCTTAATTTGTTCCACCGATATATCATCCACCCCAGAGGCCTTACCCCAGCTCAACTGTCGTATAGCTGAGATGTTGTCCGTCAGTTTGAATGGGTCGCATACGGACTAAGCGGGTGAACAGGGGATACTAATTTTGGGAGTTCTGCCAAGGCGATTTGCTGGTTTCGAAACTACTGGACCGATGAGTACCTCTTATTAGTTTTGATTTCACAATCATGAACTTTAATAAGGTTCCAGATTTTTTGGATTTATTTTGTAAGGCAATTTGTGACCCAAAGCAAACAAATCACAGCTATTCTTAGAACTGACTTATAATTAGTATTCAACCGAAGGTCGATTTCTGGCAGAAGCCGAAGTCGATTAATCGGCCATTTGCACAACCTGCTACCGAAGCCGAAGCCGAAAGTTGAAAAACCCATAGAAATTCAGTTCATGAATGGTTTTTGATGGCCAAATCCTATCACTCGTAGCTTCCTTACCTCCCGCCACGCAGCTTATGAGTGGCACAGATTTATTTAGCGCCACAAATTAATATTTTCGAGCAAAACAAATTGCTTGGCCGAATTTCACGCAACCCTACGCTTGCCGAGTTAAATTTCAGCACTTGCTAGAAACCTTCGGCCCATTTTGGCCGAAACCGAACGTTTTGCCGAATTTTAGGGCGCTACCTATAATATAATCTTTCGTTCAGCCGGTGTTGTCATAAAATTAACGTCGCGATCCTGTCAAGTGTTATCTTCTATTATGAATCCAGTTTAGCGTAGCTGTTAATAATTAAGGTCACATTTGATAAGTTTGTCAGGGGCGTTTAAATAGAAAATGGTTACCACGGCATTATGGTTTCATTTTCATCAGAGAAGCTGTTACAAGTCTTTAGTGGTTTAACTGTGGAGTTGATTTTATTCATTTAAAGTTATAATTTATCTATAAACTCCTTATAAAATCAAATAGTCATTGCGTGTTATCGAATGTTTCATTTCTATTAAAGCAAAGTCAAAATATGAATGAATGATGTGCTGCTAACTAGCTCTTATTGTCTTTTTCAACTTATAAAAAGAAGTGAATCTCATACTTACCTACACCAAACAAGAACACAAGTCCCAAAAGCTGCAGTCTTGCGATAGCCTTTTTGTTAGAATATCATTTGCATTGTAAAATTATTCTCGTAAGTTAGCTCACCCCTAAACATTGTCAGAATAGGTACGGAAGACAATTTTCTGTAGCACAAACTGCTATAATTATTATAATGTTACGTTCTCTTATCTTGGTTTCCTTTCTTTTCTCAAAATGTTGCTGAACAAAAACATATTTTCAAGAAAATGTACTAGGCTAAGGGCAGTTACTTACTACGCGTCCGTATCAGTAATTATGTGTCAGTGATTTGAGATCCAAGTTTAAAATGTGCCGAATTATGACAGATAGAGTTCGGAAATAGTGCGTAAGCTTCCCTACAAGAAGTACTACGCCTTCTTCGAAACTGAAATTTCACGGACACGGATCGAATGTATTGCGTTAGCGCCCTAAGAGCTCCTACTAGAAAAAAACTAATACTGGATGTATGTATGTATTTTTCAATGATTTTTAATTTACTTTGGGTTCTTGACAAAGGTAATTTCTATCAGTGATGGCCATGGTCAAAATCTAATCGAAGGAGCTCGTGGCTAAATAATATCAGCCGCAAGGGTCGATCGAAGATTAAGCAACGCTTGCCAAGGTCGGTCCATGGATGGGTGACCATCTTTACATAGCGACATTCCTCCGTGCCTCAGAAAGCATTTCAATATCTTTGATTGTCGTTACGGGTAGTCAGAAGCCTGAGATCTGAGACGAGTCTTGCTAAGGAGTATCGTGTTACCCAGTTACTGGGCTGTGGAGGTCAGATAGGCAGTGCCACTTGGGGCTGAAATAACTTAGCCGGAGTTCGTGTTAGGACATAAATATTTACTTTGCTACCTATCTATTGTATGAAATCAGTCCATTGTAGTGAGACGGTAACCTACGTGCCATGAATTCTAAGCACTTGTTTAATCTATACTTATAATATATAATATTATAAAGCTGGAGTTTGTTTGTTTGTTAGAACGCGCTAATCTCAGGAACTACTGGTTGGAATTGAAAAAATCTTGTTGTGTTGGATAGTCCATTTATCGAGGAAGGTTATAGGTTATATAACATTACGCTACAACCAATAGGAGCGGAGCATACATGAAAAATGTCGCAAAAACGGGCTAAATTATTCCTTTTTGAGAGCTTCCGTAAACGGTTTAAGTTACGCAACAATCATGTATGTAGGGTAGGTAGGTAGTCAGTTGACGGGAGCGAAGCCGCATGGGACAGCTAGTATAGTATAATTTTATTTAGTCTGTCAGTGAGATTATCAAATAATATTAGCCCCGTATTTTTTGCTTAATCAAATAAATAAAAATTGACTAACAAGCGCATCAAAGTCTAGAAGCGGGTGTCTGTTAGTAGAGTTGGTTAGCAGAAAATATACACTATCGATGATATTACATTACCTATTACAAGACTTACACCTCCTCCTCCTTGCGTCGTTTCGCCACTGCTGGGGGTCGTGATCACAATATTATAGTTTTATTTTTAGCAACATGCACATATTACACCACTTGTATGCAAGTATTACACTAGTTACACAATATTGGTGGCTTGAGATTATAAATAAGGTAATAACACTATTGCTATTGGTGGGTGGCGTGGTGTTGTTCCGTATGGTGCCGGACGTAAAGAATTTCACCATCCCATGTCTTCCCGTGGGTGTCGTAAGAGGCGACTAAGGGACAAACCAGAGAATGGGCAGCAGCGTTCTCTGTGCTTCTACAACAACCATACTGCGATCGCCAACCCGCCTGCCAAGCGTGGCGATTATGGCAAAAACCCCCCATGAATAGCACAAATAAAAAATGGCCCCTAGTGCCCGGCAGCCTGCCTACCCTCGACTACGGTAGCGGTCGAGGTTACGGCATGGCAAGGGGTGCCAAGAATCTCCGGACGGGATCCGGCTACCCAAAAAATCACCGACGACTGTACCTGGCTACGTACAACACGCGTACACTTCGGACCGACGAGAAGATCACCGAACTCGAAGAGGAATTGAGCAGGTTGCGATGGAGTATTATAGGGTTATCTGAAGTCCGAAGAGAGGGGGAGGTCTCGATAATCCTCAAATCCGGTAACCTGCTCTATTTCCGAGAGGGTGACCGGCAGTCCCAGGGTGGTGTCGGGTTTATCGTCCACAGGTCCCTTGTGAACAACGTGGTGAAGATCGAGAGTGTGTCGACCAGGGTGGCAGGGTGGCGTGCCTTATACTCAGAATATCCTCAAGATATTCGCTGAAGGTCATACAGGTCTACGCCCCAACCTCGGCACACCCCGACGACGAGGTAGAGACTATGTATGAGGATATCTCCAGAGCCATGCATGGTTTCAAAACTCACTTCACCGTTGTCATGGGGGACTTCAACGCAAAACTGGGCAAACGAGACGACGATGAGCTGCAAGTGGGGCAATTTGGAGTTGGACGACGGAACCACCGGGGTCACCTACTGGCCAGTTTTATGGAGAAGGAGGGCCTCTTTATGATGAACTCCTTCTTCAAAAAGCGTGAACACAGGAAGTGGACCAGGCAGAGCCCCGATGGTACAACAAAAAATGAGATCGACTTCATCATGTCAACCAAGAAGCAAATGTTCAATGATGTCTCTGTGATCAATTCGGTGAAAACCGGGAGCGATCACCGCATGGTAAGAGGCACATTGAACATTAATATTAAGCCTGAAAGGTCTCGACTGATGAAGTCCACGCTCCGTCCAGCACGGATCCAGCTCCAAAACCCCGAGAACTTTCAGCTCGAACTCCAAAACCGTTTTGAGTGCCTAGGGAGCTCCGTGGACGACTACGCCGACGGGTTCGTGAAAGCTGTCCATACGGTCGGGTCTAAGTTTTTCAAGACCCGTCGTACAGATAGAACCAAAAAGCTCTCTGATCCTACCCTCAAGCTTATGAAGGAGAGGCGTTAGTTGATCCTGCAGTCTTCAGATGAGGCGTGCAAATACCGGCAGCTCAATAGACAGATCTCTAAATCCTTGAAAAGATACCTCCGCCGCTTTAATACCGAGCGTATTAAAGAGGGGATTGAGCGAAATAAAGGCTCCAAGGTTTTTTCAAGGGATCTGGCTATTGGGCAAAGCCAGCTCACGAAACTGAAGACCGATGATGGCAGGATCGTATCCGCCAAACCAGAGCTTCTGAGGGAGATCGAGAGATTCTATGGGCAGTTGTACACATCAATCAGCAAGCCCGTTGCGAATCTAGCAAACGACCCAAGAGCTAGATTGACCCGACACTATACCGAAGATATTCCGGACGTCAGCCTGTACGAGATTAGGATGGCTCTGAAACAGCTTAAAAACAACAAGGCGCCGGGTGATGACGGAATCACGGCTGAACTCCTGAAGGCGGGTGGAAAACCGGTCCTTAAGGCCCTTCAAAAGCTGTTTGATTCCGTCATACTCGAGGGCAAAACGCCACAGGCATGGTGCAGGGGTGTGGTGGTACTCTTCTTCAAGAAGGGCGACAATGCCCGGCTGAAGAACTGTAGGCCCATCTCACTTCTTAGCCATGTCTACAAGTTGTTTTTCAAGAGTCATCACGAATCGTCTCGCGCGCAGGTTTGACGATTTCCAGCCTCCCGAACAAGCCGGATTCCGAAAAGGCTTTAGCACCGTAGACCACATACATACGCTGCGGCAGGTTATACAGAAGACCGAAGAGTATAACCTGCCTCTCTGTTTAGTGTTTGTGGACTACGAGAAAGCCTTCGATTCGATCGAGACTTGGTCTGTACTGCAGTCTCTCCAACGGTGCCAGATCGACTACCGGTACATTGAAGTGTTGAAGTGTTTGTACAAGAACGCCACTATGTCAGTCCGTCTTCAGGATCAGATCTCGAAACCAATTCTTCTCCAGCGCGGCGTGAGACAGGGAGACGTCATTTCTCCGAAACTGTTCACTGCTGCGCTGGAGGATGTCTTCAGGGTTCTGGATTGGAGAGGGCTTGGCATCAACGATAATGGCGAGTACATCACTCACCTTTGGTTTGCCGACGATATAGTGGTCATGGCTGAGACCATGGAGGACCTCAGTGCGATGCTCGTTGACCTCAGTAGAGCTTCCGAAAGAGTGGGTCTTAAGATGAACATGGAAAAAACCAAGGTGATGTTGAATGGCCATGTTGCACCCACTCCTATCAAGGTCGGGGACTCTACATTTGAAGTTGTGGACGATTATGTCTACCTGGGCCAAACGATCCAATTGGGTAGGGCCAATTTCGAGAAAGAGGTCAACCGTCGAATCCGACTCGGCTGGGCAGCGTTCGGGAAGTTGCGCGGTATCTTCTCGTCCAACTTACCACAGTGTCTCAAGACGAAAGTCTATGACCAGTGTGTGTTGCCAGTGATGACATATGGCTCTGAGACGTGGTCGCTTACAATGGGCCTTATCAGGAAGCTTGCAGTCACTCAAAGGGCAATGGAGAGGGCTATGCTCGGAGTTTCCTTGCGTGATCGAATCAGAAATGTGGAGATCCGCAAGAGAACCAGGGTTACCGACATAGCCCGAAGAATTGCCAAACTAAAGTGGCAGTGGGCAGGGCACATTGCTCGAAGAACGGATGGCCGATGGGGTCGAAAAGTGCTGGAATGGCGACCGCGAACCGGAAGACGATACGTTGGAAGGCCTCCAACCAGGTGGACCGATGACCTGGTTAAGGTTGTGGGAAGGCGCTGGATGCGAGACGCACGGGATCGGTCAATGTGGCGACGCCTGGGGGAGGCCTATGTCCAGCAGTGGACGTCTTTCGGCTAAAATGATGATGATGATGATGATGACTATTGCTATTGCTAGCTACCTTCAAAGCCTAATATTTATTAAATACAATTAAATTGAATTAAGTGTCATGCTTGGAAAAAAGATTTTCCAAGCATGATACTTAAAAAAGTCTTGTTTAACAAGACGATATTAACACCCTCATGGTTTTTTACTCAAGGGAATTATGGCATTTTTTCGTAAAAACGGGCACATTTTTAATATTCAGCTATAATATTGACCCCATACTTTAATTGAAGAGGAATCATGCCGTAATGTTTTGTCCATTTAAAGAATTTTTTTATATTTATGTAGAGTGAGAGAGCAATTTAGGTAAAGACCTAATCCTAAAATTTCCTTGTTTACTTACAACTTTTGGTACAAAAACGTATACATACATCAACTTCTTCTTAGCGCGTCGAAGGCAAATAGTCTTTTAATTATTATGTTTGGGCCAGTATTCAGCTACCTCAACACCATTCGCTGACTTAGCCATAAGGTCCTCACATGTACAAATAGCTGCAACATCCAAAAGTTTCTTAATTATGCGTCAATTGGGCCCACCTCGTCGTATGTTTGCCGCAAAACATGAAGTCTACAGATTATCTTACTTCAATGCTTGAATGTGAAGCAGAATTACAATCACTTCTAAACATTTTGTTTTGTCCATCAGAACGTGAAAGTACTCCGAAACCTATACGAGACTCCACAAGATGTTGAGCTGGTGGTGGCAGGCTCCTTGGAGCGCAATGTCCCTGGTGCTCAGGCTGGGCCTACCTTCCTATGTATCCTTACTGAACAGTTCTACAGGACAAGAGTGGGAGACAGATATTTCTATGAAAATGGAGCTGATCCTGACACTGCTTTTACGCCAAGTAAGTATCATATACATATTCTTTATTTTACACAAAACAAACAAATAAACAATAGAACAGTTTATGTACAAAAGGTGAGCTGTATCTATAATTGGGTCATGATTTTCATAATATGTAAGCATACAATCCAAGGAAAAACATGATAGACTAGGGTAGAATAGTTGAAAGTCTCTCAGAGATTTTGATCTACAAAAGCATGGAAAGTCTCCGATTCCCTCAAATCCAAGACTTAGATTCATTCAGAAATGTTTCCAGAAAAGCTAGCTGGTATATTTGTGGTTATCGAATATATTTATCTACATATGTCCAAAGCCCAATCTGTCTGGCAGAAAAGGAGGACGAAATCATTTTCTAGCTATAAAAGTTTTCCCGGATTTATTACCCGTATATTCCCTAGGACAATCTAGACAAAATATGTTATCTGATAGTCGACGGATATGGCCAATCAAAGCAGTTGTTATTTGCCTGAATTCTGAGCAAATAATTTGATATTATTTATTGTGAGTATACATAAAATAGAACAGTAAATATTTCTCCTGTTTATTCTGATAAATTAATATTTTTATGTACGTTTAAAGCATGGAAATTCAGGTAATATTTTATTGCGTTACGTGGAAATGCGTGATTGTTAATAATTGTTTCAGCACATAAATTACATTGCGGCAAACCCATGTCCATCCTTTATTACTTCATGTATTTTATAAATAATGTCATTTCTGTGAATGAATAACATTCCCCCATCGTATTTTTCGGCAAAGCACGCCATAAAATGGGGATAAAGGCAATTATTCAACAGATTCAGAGCACGTGGGTCAAGGGTATCAAAACAATCTTCTGTATACACACAGATCCTTATTTCATTATTTTCCTCACCAAATCTTGTTAATCTCAGTTGAGTGCAGCAGTAGATAAATGCTACGTCACACAAATTAACATTAGCTACGCCAAATTAAGGCAGTTAGAATGTATGGAATTGTGGCAGATGGAAATTTTCTTTAACAGATAATCTCTCTAAAATCACATATGCTGAAAATAATAAAACTAAGGATTAGAAATTCTATTCCACTTTAAATGGTTTTCTCATTACAGCTGTTTAGATAATATACAACAATAGACACACACAGTTTAGCAAATCAATTATACATTTTTATTTTCATGATGTATTAAAAGTCTCGGGATTCATACAGGGAAAAGTATCTATAGGAGCAAACAAAATGTGTTGTCGTAAATACCAATATTTATAAGTAACTCCTGATACTTTGATCGCATAAAAATGTGCAGGCCCGTAGCTTGAATTGCATTACAAAATATATTATAAAAAATATTCCTTCACCAATGGCTGCTTCATATTCAAGTTAGCTACAGTTCCGGGGATATTATGATGATCTAGCGTATTGTGTGTGCATTTCATAGATAGATAATACTGTACTTTAATAAACAGGTCAGCTTGATACGATACGTAAAGGCTCATCAATGGCGCGTCTACTCTGCGATAACGGTGACGGCATTCGAGTCATGCAACCTAGAGCCTTCCAGCAGATATCGCACGGGTAAGTACTGTCAGTACTGTATTATTAGAGAACCGAGTGTGTTCCCATTGAATTATACGGAAGATGAAGAGTAATAGTGGTTATGTGTTCAGTGTTCGCAGGCTTAAGTTTGATGGTGATTTTATGATACCGTTATCACAATACTCTCAGAATTTTCTTTTCAGATGCATTTAGATTAATTTGTTTGAACTTGATTAAGGAAAGCAACTGCATAGGAACATTTACTGCAACTTGAAAAAAAACAATACAAAGGTATTGCCTTCCTTACAAAAGAACATGAAAAGTTGGCAGACCATTTGGCAACGATCTCTCGATGTCTATTTCTCTAACTAGAAATTTTGCAGGCAGTTGATTAAAACATCCGCATAATCTACATGTATAATACATGTTTACAATGTGCAAGTACAATTTTGTTATATTATATATTTAATTATATTTTAATAATTGTGACGTTATTTTACAGGAACAAGGTGGTCCCCTGCGAACAACTGCCGTTTGTTGATCTAACTTTATGGCAGGATGCAAGAGGCCATTTCTAATAAAATTGTATAAATAGTTAACTTAAGTAAAATCTATGACAAATAAAAAATTGACCGAAAATACCAGATATTGTAAAAGAAACTTATACAAGTTGGAAAATGCAATATAAATTTCCTGAAAATAGGAAGACTTTATTTTCCAATTCAAAATAGTTTTGCTAGGTGTATTACTTTAAGTAAGTAACCAGTTTTATGTTTCTATCAGAATTTTGCAATAAACTTGATTGAACCAATAATACCTTACCAAGCGGTATTATAAAAAAAATAACCATTTATGATAGATTCTTAATACAAAAAATCTGTTGATTATTTGAATCAAGAATCCTTGTAATCAGTATTTGAACTAAACATATGGTTAAATATTTTTACAAGTAATTTCGATTATGTTTATACTTGCCAGAAACTTTTCATTGTTTGTGAATCTGTTGTACAACTCACACATTTGTTGTACCAGTGTTAAAAATTGTGAAAAACAACTTTTATTTATTTGTACAGATTATGATGCTAAGTTTTAAATGTGTGGATCATGGCCATTTATAAATGTTTGTATATATATTTTATGTGCTGTTTTAGAAGTTACAAAAATATTTAATAATATTGACTGTATAAGTAAACTTTTTACATACTTTATTTGAAATGAACGATAAGTAAGAAAGTTGTGTGTTTGTTAGTAAAAGTAATAATAAACTATTTTTTTAATATTTGTTGGTCATATTTTTATTATACCCGGAAAGGAAAAATACCAAAGATATCGTGATTTCTCAAATCCGTTTTGGGGTAAATCTTTGTCATTTGTATACCAATATAAATAAAAATCAGAGCATCAAATACTGGTTTTGCTTTGAAGACAGACAGACATAGATAGATATAAAAAATCTGCTTTAGTAGACCGTATCGTCTGCGTAACTCCTATTTACTTATGATGGCACTCCAATAAATAAATCACAATTGACTATAGCGAACTTTTCGTTAATAGGTGTGCACAACAATAGCACGTACTTCTTATAATGACAAATAAAAAAATGTGAAACAAGAATTAAAAAAAAATATAATTATAAGATAATTGAGAATAATAAAAGATAAATTACAAATAATCACTAATAATAATAATAGTGAAAGTCATTTTAATAACAGACAAAGCAGAATTAAGAATCAATCAATAATAATTAGGAACAAAAAGATACAAGTCAAAACACAGAATTAATGGGTGATGGAATTAAACAAAAAAAATATTTTATCAGCCTCGAGTTGTTTAGAGATATGTCTTTGAAATTGAGCCAAGGTGTTGGAGTAGATTTCAATGCTATTGATGCGAGAGTGAGCTCTAAGGAGCTGTAGGTGGTAAAAACAAAGCGACCTTACGGTCAGGCCTGGGTTGACTACTACGGGGGACACATATATTTATGTCATCCAGTAGTTTAGGAACATCGACCAAACCTTATAACAAAAGCGGACTTAAAAATAGGTCAACAGTATAATAAAGTTTTTGCTTTATAGAAATAGAAAACACTGACCTATTTTTACAAAAGCACGTCTTTCACTGTCAGAAATTTCAGTAAAAGTCCAATCGCGAATTGACCCATCGCGCTTAAAGAAGCAAGATACACCCAGATGACTTACACACAGATCTCCGTTTAAAGAACGCTATTCGACAGTTTCTAGCCCAAAGTGCAGCTTCTTATAACATTTCAAGTTCGGGGAAGAGTGCACTTGCCGCTAACTTGGTAGTAAGGGCCACAGCACTCAACTGCAGGGTGAATGTAGCGCAGAACCAACTTAAAACAGTTACGGCATTTGAAGGGTGTACCTAAGTTTTGTTGCGCACTATGCTTCCGGCTTCAGCCTCAACTAGTGGCAGCCACAGAGTTGCGATTGAAATTCCAAAGTACACCACATAATTATGTAGGTATCTTGAGCAGTGATTAAAAAGTTCCTTTAAGTGATAGCATTCGTAATAAGGGGCACCTTTTAATTCAACAATGGAGTAACACAAAACAAGTGAAGATTGCTTGAAATCAGGACCCAACTACACTGATCTGAAAACCTGTTAGTGGTCTCTTGATTGTGGGTTTTTTTTTATTTTCATTTTTTTTTTATTGTTTCACCAACATTTATTTACACTAGTTTTATGCTAATGGTGGCATGCAAAAGTATGTGCAACAGTGCAACAATCACTTAAAGGTAAACTCCGCATGCATTAAGAAGTTGTACAAAAATTTATAAAATTAATCTAATTTTAAAATAATTACATTTCTAAAAGTCTGTTAAGCTAAAAAACTGCGAAAGCTGAGAAAGAAGTAAGCTGTAAAAGTGTGTTTAGCTTAGAGATATTATTATGCTCATGCATACTGCGCTACATGGAGAGATAGCGCAGTCATGTAGGACTCCAAGCCACTAAAACTCCACAGTGTCCTCTTGGCGGGAGCACGGGCACGCGTTAGCACTCACCGCAAACCCGCTGCGGCCGTCCGTCACCGGACCCTTCCGCTGGGGAGCACCTCCCATCACCAACATACCAGAACACATTGTACCTACGCCGTGACACCACACCAGGGACCAAACCAGCACATGGGCACCAGACGACCCTGTGTATAGCACCCTTGGTTTCCCTGTGACGGGTCAGGACAGTGGCCCCGCCACCTACCACTTTTATGCCGCAGGGTAGGGATAGCAGACAAGGCTATACCGACACTCTTCCTCCCCTGCGGTCCCACCGCGTCCGCCATCAGACGGTGGCGACACCGTTTAGGCCGAGGTGGATAGGGAGACAGTGGTGCACCGTAATACCCACAATCCTCTCCAGCTGCGGCCTCCAACTCTCAGCCGCAATGCGTCCGATACACGACATCGCGGCCCGTCTCAGTTGCGATGTCAACCTACTTGTTGGCCACTACGTCGTCGGTTTACCGGAAAAGCCCTGACGAGCGGCCCCTCCTCGGTTTCCTCTTCGCTTCACCGTGGGTGTCCAAGCCACGGCTACTGAGGCTCCCCGCCTCGATAATGCGCGAACCCACCGGGACCTGGACCACAGAGACCTGGTTTGAGTAACAGGTAGGTATAATGGCTACCACTGGTGGTCAAGTATGGTATGTTGCAAACCAGAGCATTACCAAGACAGAAAATGTTTTAAGAAGCAAATAATTCACAGATAAGCATAATCAGCTTACAATGTTCCCACTGTGGGGACACAGACCTCCTTTCTGTGAAAGGGAAACCACCACGCTGGCCCAGTGCGGGTTGGTGGATTCACCAATAGATTTATATATGTTACTGTAAAAGCCCGCAAAAGCCCGAAATACGGCAAAACCTGGGCTTTACCGGGTAATCCTAAGTTTGCCTAGTATAATCATTGAGGTAATAATGTACTGTACGTAGTACATATTATCTCAATGAGTATAATCGCTTATTTCGGGCGTTTTACCTCAGGATCCCTTAGGATTTCCCCCAGAGACTTGTAAAAAACTTGTAATGTCTGTCATATCAGGAAATCCTATTTTTACCAGTAAGATCTAGTGAAACTACATTTAACTACACGGCTATAAAATGGCAGGGGGTGACTTGCACAATCTATTAATGGGTCGCTACAAGTTTAGCGACGTAGCGTCAAGGGGACAACATATCCGGAGCTGCGTGAGGAGTGGAGTGGTATACCACGGCTATCAGGACAATCCCGGAAGTACTGTCTAGATCCCTACCAGCATCTTACTGGGTTAACTTGCTTCCTCCGAGCACGTTTGCTCTTTCGAATCTCTTTATAATATTATATACATTTCTTTATTTGAATCCCACACAAGGAATTTATTCATAAATCGTGGGTGCGTTTACAAAAATTTAAACAAACATACACAAGACACCCAGATCCGGAACAACTATCTGTAGGCTAACAAATATTTGTTCCGTGTGGGAATCAAACCCGCAACAAGCAACGCAGCAGCCGATCGCTCAACCACTACGCCAACCGTGTCATCATTATGCTATTTTAATGACGACTGTTTTTGTGAGTTGGACTTAATTTCTAATTTTCATTAGTTTTATTTAATCTATTGACAGGATTACGTCTAACCACTATCTTATCTAATAGTAAGCGAAGGTCGACGCTTGCATTGAAGTAACTACTTACGTGACTGAATATTAATATTTCATATGAAGCGACGGCCATCTGACCTTCAGAACCCAATTACTGGGCAGTATCGACATTCTAAGGCTAGACTACTGCCTGTATCGACATTCAAAGATTTTTGTAGGAGTATGAAAACTAGGGCCTACGAATGAGCTCTTATGGGAATTCACCGAAAACATAATGTTTAATAAGCTTTAAAAAATTGTGTAAACAGTATCTACCTAATGAATTCGTCATATCACAGCCTGTGACTACGAATTAATAACCAGATTTAAACGTATTGGTATATTACATTAATAATATCTTACATTATTGCCGGTTTATCAGTCAAGCTTGATTCTGGTACTAATAACACAAAGCATATTATTCTACCTACACGATGCGGTTAACGTTCCGTTCTCCTGTAGTGCAAAGTAAACTGTCGTCTTTGATGACACGATATAGACATAGCACTCGTGTTATATTAAATCCTAGCACAGAGCAATATATTTTTCCTTTAGAGATTGAATTATGTTAAATGACTGGATGTATCTGCAGACAATTTGTTGAAAGTTTTGCGATCAATTTTGCTTTGCACCATGCATTATTTCGTGGAAGACACAGTCAATGAAAACCCTTCCCCTTGTGTGTCTGAGCGGAGTGGACGTGTTTTTTTTTTGTCGCGAGAATATTAATTCAGTATTTTAAACCCATTTAAGTTCTGTATTTTTTAAATAATCGGACCCTCCTTTTCTATCTTGTGGGATCGTCCGTAAGAGGCGGCGGCCATAGTGGTTTGTGTCGGACCTCTCATTCAGCGAGCTACGGACGTCAAATTGGAACTTGGATTCCTAAAAGTGTTGGCGTCTGCGGCGGGATTTGAACCTGCGCCGTCTTCGTGCACTGGTTCGAGGTCGCGCCCAGTGAAGCTACACCACACCAACATTGATGTTGCCGAGCGAAATTAAGTACCTAACTGCGCCCGCACAGCTACGAAGTTCTACGTTATCGCGATCGGCTACGCCGTTGAGTGCTACGAAGCTACGAGGCTACGAGCTTCGAGCTACATTATAACTAAAGCGTCGCGCGCGGTGAGTGATTCATTTGATCTGCTACGCCAAGTCTCCGTGCACAATACTATTGCAAAACGAGCAGTGTTTACGTTTTGCGTAACTTTTCATCGCCGTTGTGATATTAATAATGTCTTCCCGACCGACTCCGCCCGCAAAAACTGAACAAACGTTATTGATACCGAGTACTGGTGTGCAGGAATCCGACACAGCATCGGATTGCGTGGGCTCGGACCATGACTGTGGAATTCAGCCAAACATTTCACGTCGTCTGAAGCGCAAATTTGACGACCCTGCGCTCCGTGAAATAAAAGACATGCTGCTCGATGTACAGCTTCATCAAAAGAACCAAACTATAAAATTTGAGGAAGAAATGAAGAGGATGGCGCAACAAAATAATGAAATTATACAGTCAATGCAACACATGTCGGATAAATATGATGATGTTTTATGCCAACTTCAACGAACAAAAGAAGAAAATACTGTTTTCAAGAATCAAATGAAAAAGATGGAGCAAAAGATTGATCTACTCGAAAGGAACTCCAAGGCGTCAAGCTTGGAACTTAGAAACGTGCCCGAAACCCAGTCCGAATCAAAAGCTACTCTAATTAACATAGTAAAAAATGTTGGTGGTGTACTAAATGTTGAGGTGCTTGATAAAGATATTCGGAATATTTACAGACCCAAGAAAACTCAGAGCAAATCTACTCTCAAGGAAACTATCATAAATGCATCTAAAACTTTTAACAAAAACAATAAAACTGATAAATTGAACACCACACATCTGAAGATAAGCGGCGAATCAAAACCGATCTTTATAGCAGAGTCTCTCACCACCTATGGCAGATACCTATATTACCTGGCTCGTGAATATGTGAAAAATATTAAGGGCGCAAGCTGTTGGACCTCATATGGTAAGGTATATATACGCCAGAGAGAAGGAGGTCAATCTTTACTAATTGCCAAAGAAGAAGATGTGTCTAAACTAAAACCTCAATGACTTATCCGCTTACTACTACAATCACGCTCTGTTGCTGCCAAGAACCGTTTTGTATATGGCGACAAATACTGGGATAACACCCAGCTAGGGATTGTTCTAACTTTTACAGAATATTTTACTATTGCTTTTTATAATATTTACCTCATAAAAATTTGTAACTTACCTCCAACTTACTCACCAATACACAAATACTACATTTATTTACAAACTCACACAACTCGCACCCATATAAACCACACTACTCTGCTTACCTACACTGTGACTTATTACAAAAATTTTATTTTCTCATTATTTACTTATACACGACTTCTACAGGTACATTTTATAATAATGCAATTACTTCATCTTAGTCAAATCATTAGTCTCAATCTTATTTACACAGTATTTCTAATCATATCACGGCATATGCAATATTTTTGGCGCCTGATAATGATCCAATGCGTAACTAACTGCCTCACCTCATCTATCACACAACTATCATATATTAATAATTATCCTAAGTTCATTTTAAAAGCAAAATTTGCACCCATGTTATCTTCACTACATCCTAATGCGCGTAACATTCGATATCACTAATGATATAATAGGAGATATTGACCAATTTGATGTATCTGTTCCTGTTACATGCGAGCCCGAGGAATGCATTTCACACTTAAAATATCCAGAACAATATATAAAAGTTCTACAACAAAATATTCGCAGTCTGAACTGCAATTATGAAGAGTTAGATGTTCTGCTAAAAAGACTAAAACTCTCGTCTGACATTATAGTGCTCTCTGAATGCTGGCTATCACAAGTTACTACGTTACCATTGCTACAAGGCTACAGTTCATACAAAACTAATGACAACTACAATCAGAATGATGGTGTAGTTGTCTATACAAACAATAACCTCGAATGTACTGTGGAGGAACCTAATCTGCTGGAAGCGAACTGCTTAACGATTAAAGTTAAAGAACATACTGTGGTAATTGCAATTTACAGACCTCCTAGTTTTAAATCTCCCGATATTTTCTTGAATTCACTTCACACAGTATTAGAAAAATATGCATCATTTAAGAATGTTATTATTGTTGGTGATATAAACATTGATCTCTTAAGCGCCAATCATATTACCGCCGCGTACTTAGATACCATTAACTTCCATGGATTACTCCCTGCCATTAATGCTGCAACCAGAGGTAAAGCGTGTCTGGACCATGTTATAATAAAAACGAAACTAAAAGCATTTACCTTTTCTCTGGGCACTAGTATTACTGACCACGAAGCAGTATTATTTTGTATTAAAAACGACACTACTAAGGATAAACCAATAAAATTGAAATTAAACTATAAAATTGACAATGAAAAACTAAAGACAGACTGCCAGAAATGCACTTTTGACGCTATATATCAAGAAACTAATTTAAATAACGCTTTGAATAATTTCATTAACATAATAAAAAAAGTAATTATTAACAGCACAACAATAAGAATAACACCTAGAAATAAATTAACAATTAAGCCCTGGATATCGGTTGGTATGCTACGATGCATTAGAACAAGGGATAGAATGCATAAGAAATTAAAAACAAATGTAAATGACACCATACTAAAGATAACATATTTGAGATACCGCAATCATTGCAATAACTTGATCAAAAAACTCAAGAAGCAATACCAAAAAGATCAACTTAATATGTCGAAAAATAATTCAAAAAAGCTCTGGTACACCATAAAATCAATAACTAACAACCATAAACAAAACCAAATACCACAGCAGCTTCTGTCTATCGAAAAAGAACCCATAGATGCGATCAATAAAACAAATAAGTACTTCTCAACCATAGGCAAACAATTAGCAGATATGATACCTTCACATATTCCCACGTTCAAGCCAGTAATTAAATCTACACTAAATTCCTTCGTTCTTTTACCCACTGACAACGAAGAAGTTGAAAGGACGATCAAAAACTTAAGAAGTGACTGCGCTCCTGGATGGGATCAAATAAGCGCTGACGCTCTAAAAACTACATGTGAAACCATCACGCCAGTACTGACCAACCTAATAAACCGCTGCTTTGAGACCGGAATATTTCCTGCCGCGCTGAAAAAAGCCGTGATACACCCGATACATAAGGCGGGAGACAGAGGCAGTGTCAATAATTACAGGCCAATTGCAATATTAACAACATTATCAAAACTTTTTGAACGCATAATAAATAAAAGGCTTACCAAATACCTAGAGGAACGTAATCTTTTTGCTGATACGCAATACGGATTTAGATCTAACCGCTCGACAGACAGTGCTGTTCTTGACCTTGTTAACTTCTTGGTGAGTAAACTTGACAACAAAAAAAAATGCTTAACTATATTTCTTGACCTTGCAAAGGCATTTGACACTGTCTCTGTGCCCCACCTTGTGCAAAAACTTGAAAACCATGGTATTAGAGGGGTCCCGCTGGCATTGCTAACAGACTATTTAAAAAATAGAACCCAATGCGTAAAAATCGGAGAACATATCAGTAATGAACTACCAGTCGACTTTGGCGTGCCACAGGGCAGCATACTGGGTCCTACCCTTTTCCTTTGCTACATAAACGAACTTTGCACTCTTCAAATTCCAAACTGCCGCATATCGGCATATGCTGATGACACTGCGCTTACTTTTTTCTCTGACTCGTGGGATGAACTTTATAACTTTGCACAAAACGGGTTCAATACAATATGTCACTGGTTACTGTCGAACTCTCTCTCCTTGAATGAGGATAAAACTAAATACATTGTTTTCTCAATGACAAAACGAAATAAACCTCCTAACCATTTAGACAAGATTTATGCACATAAATGTAACTTTCCCCCTACTCCAAACTGCACTTGTCCTAATATAAATTCAACTGCATGTATTAAATATCTCGGCATTGAACTCGACGCTTACTTAACTTTTGGAAATCATTTGCTATCCGTATCCAAAAGAATCCGTAAGCTCACTTACATTTTTAAGGATCTCCGGGATATTGCAGATAAACAGACCATGAGGATGGTGTACGAGGCCTTGGTACAGTCCATCCTTAGTTACTGCATAACCACTTGGGGAGGAGCATGCAAAACAAAAATGATAATGCTTGAGAGAGCTCAAAGGATGATCCTAAAAGTGAGCTTATCAAAGCCACGACGTTTCCCTACCTCAACACTCTATGAGGAAACTCAAGTTTTGACTGTCCGTCAGCTGTACGTGATGCTGACTATACTTCGCCAACGCTCCTATTTAACCGAAGAACTAAGAAAACGCAAAGCTCTCACTAGAAGACGCTATGCACTTTGTGAGTCAACAGCTGTACGCACCCGTTTTGCTGAAAGATTCTTCTCATTTCGTGGAGGAGTATTGTTCAATAAACTCAATAAAGATATTGACCTATCTGACTGTCGCAAAACTGAATGCAAGAATAAACTTAGAAAAAGGTTACTGGAATTAAGCTACACGGACACTGAAAAATTGATTGAGATGATTTCTTGAATTTTTGCATTTTATTAATAAATTTATTTATTATTATTTAAAAGTAATCTAGTATCTTCACAAACATACAACCACTCATTTATAAATATTTACATATATATACAGCTATAAGGTAGTATTGTATTTCAAACTGACACAATATCGTACACACACGTATACACACACACACACACACATATATACACACACACACATACACACACACAAGCACACATGCGCACGCATGCACATATTAGCTCATTTATCCACTCACATATCTGCTTACTCACGACGTCCGACAGTCTGAGCAACACAATTTAATGGGGGGGCCTGGAGTTCTAAAATACAGGCCTAGGCTTAGTTTAGACTCCAGATCTCCCACAAATTACACACTTTGCCAATATTTCTGTGTCTGACTGTAATTTATAATCACGTTGATATGTAATTTGTGGAGATAAATAAAGATTTTTTATTATTATTATTTATTTATTATAATGGTATAGCGGTGCAAGTATAGAGGTACGAGGTAAACCAATAATCTGGTTAGGACCCCTGGATGCGAGAAACACAGGATCGGCTGATGTGGCGACGCTGATGATGATGATTATTTTGATAAGTCATAAGCTGACAATATTTTTCAGCTACTGTAACTTTTACTACTCTAATTTAAGATGGCAGTGACAATTAACAACGAAATAAGGAATTGAATCAATAGTCTTAAAGGCCATGAAGGCTGAATTATTCATGTCAAGTGCCTATGTTATGGCGCAATTACACTATGCTGTTTACCAAAATTGGTATCGCAATGGAATTGGTGTTAACGATTACATGTATAAATTAAACTAGGCATGTATAGTACGTCGACCTTCGAGTGAGTTTCCATACCCCGCTTGCCTCAGGGTATGAAGTTTAGGATTAACATTTGGAGAAATCAAATAATAAGTTATAATATGATAACTGAAATCAATTAATATGAAATCAAATAATCTATACTAATACATACTAATATTATAAAGAGGTAATAATATTTTATAGAGGAAAGATTTGTATTTTTGTATGTAACGAATAATCTTAAAACTACTGGACCGATTTTAAAAATACTTTCACTGTTGGGAAGCTACACTATCCCCTGGTGACATAGGCTACTTTTTATCTCTGTATTCCCACGGGAACGTGAACTACGCGGGTGAAACCGCGAGGCATCCGCTAGTAAGTTATAATTTGATAGTCAAACAATAGTTATTATTTGATTATCAAATAATAAGTTACAATTTGATACCTCCATAGATTTCGTAGTAGTAAGTAATATAGTTAACTAACAAAAAATTAAGATGAATTCAACTGTGAAATTGTGTTGACTCCCTGGAACTATCATGTAAACATTATCAAAACAAAACACATTGGAAAACTAAAATTACTATTGTCTTTGTGATATTTTTGTCTCTCCGAATTTTGCTGAGTTGAGTCATTGCTGTTTTAGCCATGAAAATTCTTCTTCGTATTTCTAATTCACAGCTCCCCTTGTTTGTAATTACCGAACCAAGATACTGAGACTGTTGGACGGTTCCATATTCCGTTAGACGGTCTGTTCGCTGGATGGCTTCGAAATGAACAATAATTAATTTCGAAGCTATCCAGCGGACATACCTTCTAACGGAATAATTAGGAGTTTGATCTTGCTTTTAGTTATTGCGAGACCCCCGAGGCTTATAATATCCAGACGACGCAGTAAATCCGCCCTTTCAGCTTTCGATGATGCAAAGAGAGTAGGTAGTGTCATCTGCGTAACGGAGGTTCTTGACGTCACCTTCCTGGTCTTAAACACTTGAGCAACACTAGCAGACGTTAGTGAAAATTAATCAAAGTTTCAAGCCGGAGTCGAAGTTTATATGAAATATGAAAATGTAATTGTGTATGAACGACGAAGAAAAACAAAACCTTACAATGCAACTTTCCAGTGCAAAGCGACCCCTATATAAAATACGTCATTCTATGCTATTTGTTTTCCAAATGTTATTATGCAAATAGAGAATGCATGACACCAATGCAAGTTAAGCAGAAAAAAACTTGATCATATTCAATGAGACGTAAACTTCTCGACGTACACCGCATTGACGCCAAACTTGTACAAAAGGCAGACGAATGAAGGCAGTTGAATGAATACGATTTACAGACAGTCTTCACTCCGTTTTATAGCGTTTGTTTCCTATGCACTATAAAGATGGAGAATGGACTGATAAATAAAATCTTACCTTTACCTATACCAGCCAGTAACTCCAATAACGGTACCACTGCAGGTAACTTCTCAAAGAGAGAGCTACTGTGGGACATTATCTATGTTTAGTCAGAGCACATCCACTCCTGCAAGTCTGCGACATGTCCCGAAGAGATTCTGGAGAGACAACTAATGGCCGCCTGAAGTCTTTCACATAATATCTGAATTAAGAATTTCATGTTGACTATTTGTAAAACTCTACTTTAGCCTAAAACCTCTAAAAGTTTGACATTAAAGTAGAGTTTGACATGTTCTTTATTTAATTTTTTTATACAGAAACAGACTCTTTATCTCTCTAATATTTTTTTGGCCGTATCCACTTTAAATCTGAATAGGGTACGTTCAGTCCATACTCTATATCTATATTACATAGGCAATGCGCCGCCAAATGCACGAGCGTTGCGCGTCGGTTGGCGCCAGAGTTTCTTGTCGACAAATTAATTTATGGTAATTCTCACTCCGTTCTTGCTTCAAACAGGAAAGTTAACGAAAATTTCAGGGTGCTAAAATTTATTAGCACTGTTAATGATTTTAGTTTCTTGACATATATTTTAATCAGAAGAGCTTGAAAAGGCCAAGTTGTCATAAAATTTGAATATCTCCACAAAGTTGCGTATTTTTGTTCGTTTATGAAAGTTGAAACGACACCGACACAAAGTTCCTTCGCTAGAGCTGTTATTCCGAAAAAGTCGAAACTAAGAAACCTTATTACGGCTAATAAGATACGGGTAATGAGATAGATCTCATAATTATCTATAAGCTTAATGCGAGGCAAAATAAATGACTCTATTCTGGAGATGTAACTTTTGTTGCAAGAAATAAGTAAAACCTAAAACCTTTCAATAAAATAAGTTATTGAATAATACTTAAAACATACTTAACGAAATTAAAACCAACAAACGCTCATTTAGCAAAAGTATTTCTAAAAATAAAGGAGCTTTTAAAGACCTCCAAAAATGTAAACGCTTTGAAATTTAAAATAAACTCGCGAGGGCACAAAAGAACAATTCCAAAGAGATCGAGAGGTTAGATATTTGTTTGTGGGTGTACCAAAAGCCTTAGTTCACTAAACCTGCAGGTTATTCTGAAACACAATTGTATTTGGAATGTCATGCCGTTTCTATTTGGAAGTGAGTATCAACCGGTTGTTAACTACTTTTCTGCCTGCCCAACCTATGCGCTGCAACCGATGATACCGTAAGAGTGGCGAAGTATTGGTTCCATCGACGTGAAGAAGAAGAATCTGATCCATATACAAAAAACTATACAAACAAAACCAAAGATCACAAAATCAACCCTAATGATACTGTTTGACCTGTAAATTCTGTGTAAACTGTTACTATTAAAAATATCAAGTGTTTTTCATCTGAATGTTGGCATAACATTCAGAAAACAACTGCGTTACATAATTATCCTGCTATTCACATTTCAAAGTCACAACGCCTAGATAACGAAAATTCTCAAAGTAATTAAAACTTGAAGGGAACTTTGAATTTACTTTTTGTTTCTCGCGCATCACAGTCACAAAAAGATCTAATGTGCCTCCTGGTAAAGGGAAGACTGGCCCTTTCTATTAATAAAACGCAAGTCACTATTTTTTATAGAGTCACTGTGGATTGTGTAAATTTGTGTATCATCATCATTATTTCAGCCAAAAAACGTCCACTGCTGGACATAGGCTACCCCCAGGCGTCGCCACATTGAACGATCTCGTGTGTAAAAAAATAATAATAATAATGTGTATCATCATAAATTAATTTTAGCTTTATACACATTTTTTTGCGACACCTATGTGTACTAGATACACTTCTGCCTAACTCTTTAGGCATAACCAGCCGTAATGTTATGTTCTAACTGTACATTTTCCGATCAAACTATTTCAGGTTTCCAAAATGCCCTTTCAAACTAAAATCGGTTTAGCGGCGTAGGCTTATTTGGTGTGTTAGCCGTAGGCTAGAATTTTGTCATGGGTTTCTACTTATATCGTTAAAGGTGAAATGATCCCTCCCTAATCTTTTATTTGAATAATGAACTATTTCGCAGCCAGAAAAGCATTTTACAAAAACAATAAACTAACCCGCTATTTCGCCATTTCAATTATAACGGCAAAGAGCCATTTTTTTTTTCAGGTAGATGGATGCATATATTATTACTTATTCTCTAACAAAAATCACAAGATGAAGAAAGCCGCCATTTCACTTACATTATTATAAGAATTTCCACGTGGGAATACCTAATGTGCATAATTTATAGTTCCTACTCGGTTCGCATACAAATGTAAATAAAACTTGCAAAAGATTTTTTATTAGAACGGACGTAGCATTTCGTGAAACGTTTGAATTTTTAGAGACGTTTTGCGCACCTAATGTCATAAAACAAAAACAAAATGCCATGATGTCTCTTATTATAACAAGGATGTTTAATATAAGATGCCTGCTTTAGTAGTTGAAGGAAAACATCGTGAGGAAACCGACATGTCCTAGAACCAAAAAATCGAAGACATGTAACAAGGGCCCATTCACTCTCACAGAGAGGAGGCCTGCGTCCCAGTAGTGGGAACATTAATAGGCTGATGATGATGATGCTTTTGCTTATGCTATTAGGTACGAAAATTTTAAATGAAACTAGCAAAAGTGGTGCGTTTCGGGAATAATGTTGTAAATATATAATTGTGACTAAGATTGGATTTCTATATCGTTGGGTCCATCGGATAAATTCATTTAAAAGACGTCAATAAAATGCAGGCAAAATGTTTAAAGTCAGTATTGAAGCTGAATTTATTTGGCTTTTTCACAAAATGAAGTCAAATTGTTTTACAATAAAATATAAGTGTCAAATTTCTGCCTGGACAGACATGATTTTATAGAATCTTAATGTCGTCCCCAAATTGCTTTCTGCATGACTAGATAGTCTTCGATCCAATAATTGTCTTTTGTTCTAGTACGCAGTACGCATGTTACAAAACGGTTGTAACTTCTTTGATACAAAAGACACAGATGATAATGATGGGTCTTTGCTGATTACACGAAATATATGTCTTTGAACGTTGTCTGCCTTTCTTATAACATGGCATCACGCATGTGTTTCCAGGGTTGACATTCTATCGGCGACCAAAATAGTAAAAATGTTTAGAATGGACCAAGTAGGAACCATTTGGGTAGCGCATGTCAATCTTATCTTGTGATCCTGTGAATGTCATGTGATGTCACTTTGTCGAGAGCCTCAGGACGGATAAGCAGAGGAATATCCATGTAATGAGGGCTTCCGTTTTCGTGCCCACCAGTTGGCGCCACTGGTGAGTAAGGTCCTTAAATATAGCTTTTATTCGTTGTTATTACGCGCACGGAAGCAAAGTTTAAATTAAAACCATTTCTGATGCCGTAGAAGTACGAACCTCTGAAACGTTGCGCGCACACCATGTGTGTGTAAGCTATTGTTATTTCTATTGTGTCTGCTAATTGACGTTCAATGGGTATAACATCGACTATGCCGCAGTTTGTTGAGCACCCGGCTGCAAGGAAAGGGTTATGTTTTTCGCGCGTATCTTGTATGTAAGTATGTTTGTATGTATGTAATATTCTTTATTACCTCGTATCTTTCAAACCACTTGACGGATTTTTATAATTGATACATCGTTATATAGGTCTTGGCTACCCAAGTGTTCTTAAAGTGCCGTTGAAAAAAAAAAAGATGGCGGATTTTGGGCGCCATATTGTGGGGAATGCATTATTTTTTCTTCGACACCCATCGAGTGGGGTATCAAAATGAAGTGGTTTTTAGTGGTAATAACAAAAATATATACCACTTATATGTTTAAAAGACATTCGAAAAAAAAGTATAACTAAAAAGTTAATAAAATCAAAAAAACCCGACTGCAAAGATGTAAACAAGAAGAAAATCATGCTGTGCAGTCGGAGGATATTGATAGTTTGGTCAGCCAGCTCGCGAATATGTATCCTCCGACTGCACAGCTTGTTTTTCTTCTTGTTAACATCTTTGCAGTCGGGTTTTTTTTTATTTTATTAACTTTTTTTTTTTTAAAAAGGAGGCTAACATTTTCTGAAATATAAAACTCGTGGTTTGTAAAACACGTACCTATCTTAGTCTGCCATATTTGGAAAAAATTCACAACAATAAAAAATAATTAAAAATATTCGCGCTAAAAGCCAAAACACTATAATATTTGACATTTTGAAGACCTCCAACTACACAAGCACCCCTAGCGGCAAATTGAACGGGAAAGACCTCATTGCGGGCGAGCTTATTGTCATAAACCAGGCTCCGCCCTCCTTCGTCTTGCCGGGAACCGAACCCTTTAAGACCACTACAGTGTCGTTAGCGACCACTAGGATCAACGAGGCATGTGATCATTATCTCAAAACCGTACCGTAGTCGGTACTTCAAGCTTAATTCTCCATTAAACAATATTTGATCATTATTTATTCGGCAAGGGAAATAAAGAAGGTATTGAAAGCCAGACAAGTTCAGTATTCGTTAGACATTTTTGTCTCTAGAGTGTTGTCGATAGATGAACTGTTATAAATATCGAAATGCCTCTTCAATATCTGATTCAGCTTATGTGGAGTGTTAGTATTCTTTATTTTATGTGAACAAGGGTTTTAATGATTTGTTTTGTTTTTAATCGACTTATCAAAGAGGAGGTGGTTATATGTTCGACTTTATGATTGTATTTTTTTTTTCTCCGTCAATTGTGGACCGATTCTTTTTTTGTTTGAAAGCAATGATATTCTAGTATACAGATATGTTATGAGCGTGTGCATTGTGAAGACTCGAATAGGTTCTAATTGGGGTCTTTAGTCTATGTCACCCATGGCGAAGAGCGAAACAAAAACAAAATTTAAAAAATGCCATCTGTGTATTTAGAAAGTGTGCCAATTATGATACCAAAGTACATAAAACAGAAGGTATCTCATACCAAAAGTGTGTAGGTATCTGTGCTGCCGCTGCTTTGCGGAACACTTTTTTCGGTTGTTTTGTGAGTGTATAACGTATCTGTTTATCAGAATATCATTGTTTGAAAGAGTATGTTTCGAAATTTGTCCCATTTTAATTTGGTGAAGATCTGATGAAGAACTTTGGAGACAACACAATTCTTCAATAAATAACGGCAAATCTCTCGGGATTGCTGTAATCGCATGTCTGTTTATTGTTTATATCATTTCATAACATAACATCACACTAGTACGCTCTAAAGGGGTACGCAGACAGATGTGTACAGTTCACCTTGGTACACTCTTATTTCACCGGTTATGATATTCGGCTTAATTTAGATTCTGGAATTGTAGGTACCTTACTTGACTACTTGCTTATTAGGTAGGTACAACTTAAAAGTGAAAAATAAAAAACAGGTCCATAAGGCAAAAAAATGGTACCTACCAAAGACACCGACTTACAAGTTATTTTTTACTTTGTAGTTTTGTTATTTGGAAGTCGGTAGTATTTTATTGAAAAAAAAAAAAACGCGTCTATTCTTCCTATAGTAACCCTGAATATCAGGGATTACATGCAGCAGCTGCTTATGGCAAGGATTATTTAGTTTTCTACGACTGAAAGAATTTTCGTAATGGTATTAGAACTTATTAGCACAGATTCCCCTTTACAAACTTACAAAAAATCCATCGTACTTCTTTATAACAACGGTTTAGATTGTTTTAGCTGCTGGTAGCACTAGTTCTAGACGAAAATGCAAGTCTGCAAGGAAAGTGTGCAGAATACTCGTATATAAGCATGTGGTTCAGGTTTCTTTGTTTTGCGAGCTGCAAGACTTGATGCGATGCGGTATCAAGTCTTGCAGCTTCGTTCTAATCCGCTTAGTCTTGTCTACTTTCATACAAAAAATCTTTGTGGTTTTAGTTTGCATGTGTTATTTAAATGATAAATGATTTTATTTCTGTGAGTTGGTTTGTACAAACACTTTTACATGTCGATCATATTTTTAAAACTAGATGTAGTCGGCGTTTCCTATCTGACTACTCTGAGAAGAAAGGCCGAAACAAACTCAGAGGTCAGTCTCTTTTAAAGTCCAGACAAAAAACTTGGTTAGATCATGTGAAGACCATGTAGATTGATGTTTGAAATGGTCTTTTGAGGCAATAACCAGCCAGATTGAGTGGACCTGTCCAGTCAGTGCACGCATTTGTGAATAACCGAGCAGATCAACACAGAATTTAAGGAGCTCAACGATTCGACGAACAATACCAAAGATTGGACATTCGGGTAGGCCGCATAAACTACTCAAACTGCCAGACCTTATTGCTTGCTTATTTAATGTTCTGTAAAATGTAACTTGTAATGTATCTCAGTCTTCAAAAAAAAAACTGGCCAAGTGCGTGTCAGACTCGCGCACGAAGGGTTCCGTACCATTATCGCAAAAAACGGCAAAAAATTACGTTTGTTGAATGGGAGCCTCACTTAAATATTTATTTTATACTGTTTTTAGTATTTGTTGTTACAGCGGCAACATAAATACATCATCTGTGAAAAATTTTAATTTCAACTGTCTAGCTATCACGGTTAATGAGATACAGCCTGGTGACAGACGGACAGTCAGACAGACAGACTGACGGACAGACAGACGGATCGCGGAGTCTTAGTAAAAGGGTCCCGTTTTTACCCTTTGGGTACGGCACCCTAAAAAAAGCAAGAGTACAAAGTATACCATTGTACACTTGCTTTTATAAGCACTTCATCCTGTACGTATTTTTGGTGTACATAAATAATAATAAATCAAAAGTAAGAATTTATAGAGCACGGTCACGGAGACACTGCCATGAGCTGATGGTGATTACAGGGGTTTTAGTGAGGTAAAAATTCCACCCTTGGTCGTATCAACGACCGCGACGTCCAAAAAGTCTAGGCACTTTGATAAGGAACAGAAAAAGGTACCTGTATCTTTGCCTAAGCTGTGATGTAAAAATGTAAACATTATCATTATGGTTCGAAAAATACTTTGTAATAGAAAATGAAAAAGCGGTTTTGTATGTGCTGGATTTCCTTCTATTTGCGTTTTGTATACAGCTCCTGTTTCCAATTTTTCATGACAGCGGATAAATTGCTCTCATGTATGTAGTTTCCGTTGCCAATTTTGGTTCTAGGTTCAACAAAGCGGTATTTCATATTGTCATTGTCAAACGCATTTACTCCTATTTTCAGTTCCAACTAGATTAAAACAAAATGGAACTCTTGGAAAACTGTTTGGTCACCGTTTCAATTCTGTTCAAAAGAAATAATCGTATAGCAATCACGATTGACACTTTAACACATTTGCTTTAAAGAGCTGGGCTAGTGAAAAGTTAAACTAAAATTTGTTTTTGCATCTGCATAATTTTATCCGACTGCAAGGAAAGGGTTATGTTTTTCGCGCGTATCTTGTATGCAATATTTTTTATTACCTTATATCTTTCAAACCACTAGACGGATTTATATAATTAAGACATTGTTAGGTAGGTCTTTACCGCTCAAGTGTTCTTAGATAAGTGGGTACTCTTAGCAACATTATTCTTGCCGCATATAAACGATCTGCTAAAACAGCACCTTTGGGTATGCAGACGACACCACTGTTGCTGAGATATAATTTTCCAACGCACGTGCTACTGGGCTTCAGGTCTGGTCTCTCCGTGAGGCCATGGTAGAGCATTTGAACCTGTCTGTCTTTGAAGGCAGTCCCCGAATGAGGTGATGCCAATCTGCTCAAGTTTAATGCTGCCAAAACCCAAGTGTGTGTTTTTTCCCGCTAAAAATATCCAAATCCACCCGGCTCCATCTTTCCGAGCTGTAACCGTGCCGATAACGGACCACCCTGAGTTTTTACCTTTACGCTACTTTCAATTTTAGCCCATAAATTAAGGAAGAGGCTCAGCTGGCTGCCAACAAGTTAAGGATCTTTGCAAAGGTGACGGTACTTCACGCAAGAACAGCTCATCAAATTGTATCAAGCGAAAGTTCGTCTAATATAGTCTAAAAACACGTCTACGTAATATAGTCACAAATTACTCATCTTCGATGTTTTTTTTATGTTATTTCATACATTTTCTAGCCCGTAAAACAATATAAAATTATATGAATATTTTTTAAAACATGCTTTTTAGGCTGGCTCTTTCTACTTAAGAAGTGAGGCTCATATGTTGCCCCCATGGCGTTCAACATGCTATTTGTAAAATAGTTGGGCAAACTTCATCTAAAACTATTCCAAATTTCAATGTGATAGCATTAGGAGTCTTTGGTCAACTCACTCGAAATGGACCTGCGGGATCATTCAACTCAGGCTCATTTTGAATAGGTCTACTGGACCCACTGCCCAATTTCATTATTAGTACAGTCTTGGTGTACAGCCGAATCTTTCTTGAGATATTCAGCTGTGACAGACGGACAGACAGAGTCTCACCTTATGGGTTTCTTTTTACCATTTTGGGCGCCATATTGTGGGGCCCCTAATTTTTTCTTCCAAACCCATCCAGTTGGGTATCAAAATAAAGGATTTTAGAGAAGATTACAAAAATATAAACCACTTATAAGTTTAAAAAGTACCTAAGTAATTAGAAAAAAATAGAACTAGTAATAAGTTGTCAATAAAAAAAGTCAGTAAAATCAAAAAACCCGACTGCCCAAGAAGCGAAATAACAAGATGTCCACAAAAAGAATATGATGTGGAGTCAGAGGATATGTATATATATATATGTTTTTGGTCAGCTAGCTCGTGTATATGTATCTGTCGTAGCCATCCGGTTAAATTAGCCAAATAGCTAAATGACTAATAGCCATTATTCGAATTCTGTTATCCGCAGTGTTTGAAGTTTTAATTTTCGTGGGTTTCAATTGGTTATTATAGTAAAAATAGTTAACATTATGTCGTATGTGATTAGATATTATAGGAGCACATAAAATTTAAGTTTCAAAAACTGGTTTTCGTAAAATTCTACAATAAAGATACGAAATACCATAATGTTCGTGCGAAAGGAGCTGATTGAATCTTTCTCCGGTACAAGTGGTACAATATAGATTAACTCAAGTAAATTGAATCTGGATTCCAGCTCTGTTATTGGTCTCAAAGCTAGAACTACTTGTACAACAGTCTCGAGGACTCTCTTGAAACCTTTTGAAGTTTTTTCTTTTGCAAATATTGGAGGACGTTTTTCATGTCTCAAAAGAGATTACTTTCGGGCAAGTTTGTAGTATCTATTTATATATTTAAAAATGAATCCATATTTCCCTTGGTCACGGCATCACGCGTGAATGGCCGGACTGATTTCTTTTTTGTTGTGATTGTTATTATTAGGAGAAGGTTCTTAATAAAAAAAAACTAAGAAAAAAAAAGAAAATTGGTTACTTACCTACATAGGTTGGGTAGGTATCAAAATCAAAAATCAATCAAAATCAAAACCTGCGCGCGAGACAATTCGTAATGACTCTTGAAAACAACTTGTAGACATGGCTAAGAAGTGAAATGGGCCTATAGTTCTTCAGCCGTGCATTGTCGCCCTTTTTGAAGAATAGTACCACCACACCCCTGCACTATGCCTGTGGCGTTTTGCTCTCGAGTATGACGGATTCAAACAGTTTCTGAAAGGCCTTAAGGACCTGTTTCCCACCCGCCTTCAGGAGTTCAGCCGTGATTCCGTCGTCACCCGGCGCCTTGTTGTTTTTAAGCTGTTTCAGAGCCATCCTAATCTCGTAAAGGATATCTTCGGTATAGTGTCGGGTCAATCTAGCTCTTGGGTCGTATGCTAGATTCGCAACGGGTTTACTGGTTGATGTGTACAACTGCCCATAGAATCTCTCGATCTCCCTCAGAAGGTCCGGTTTGGCGGATACGATTCTGCCATCATCGTACTTCAGTTTCGTGAGCTGGCTCTGCCCAATAGACAGATCTCTTGCAAAAACCTTGGAGCCTTTATTCCGCTCAATCGCATCTTTAATACTTTCGGTATTAAAGCGGCGGAGGTCGCTTTTCTAGGACTTTGAGATCCGTCTATTTAGCTGCCGGTATTTCACCGCTTCGTCTGAAGACTGCAGGATCATCTCGCGCCTCTCCTTCATTAGCTTGAGATAAAAATCAAAGAGTTTTTTGTTTCTATCTGTACGGGGATCTTGAAAAACTTAGACCCGACCGTATGGACAGCTTCCACGAACCCATCGCTGTAATCGTCCACGGAGCTCCCTAGGCACTCGAAACAATTCTGGAGTTCGAGTTGAAAGGTTTCGGGGTTTTGGATCTGGATCTGTGCTGGACGGAGCTCCCGGTTTTCACCGAATTGATCACAGAGACATCATTGAACATTTGCTTCTTGGTTGACATGATAAAGTCGATCTCGTTTTTAGTTGCACCATCGGGGCTTTGCCATGTCCACTTCCTGTGCTCACGCTTTCTGAAAAAGGAGTTCATCATATAGAGGCCTTCCTTCTCCATAAAACTGGCCAGTAGGTGACCCAGGTGGTTCCGACGTCGAACTCCAAATTTCCCCACTTGCAACTCATGCTCGTCTCGTTTGCCCAGTTTTGCGTTGAAGTCCCCCATGACAACGGTGAAGTGAGTTTTGAAACCATGCAGGCAGAACTATGTTGGAAGTTAATCTAATGGAACTAATAATAGTCTGAGTTATTCTTGAAATATACTAGGGTTTTCGTTCTACTATCTGTCGGCTAAAATGATGATGACGATGATAATACTAGGATTTCACATTAGAATTTGAGTATACTGATAGAATTTAAATATGGAGCTAAATGTGAGCTTCAGCACTAATAAGTAAAATTCTAAAAGCATGGACTGACGCAAAGGTTCTGTAAGTTTAATCTCCAGCCATTGAACTTTTAGGTGAGACTGGTACAGGTACCTACTTGATTTTGTGTACCAAATAGCTGACAATCTATTCAAGGTTTTATGAGCAGAAGATAGCACTACAAAAAAACATTCACACCCGGAAATATTTCCAATATCATCAGCTTAGCCTCATTTACAAAACTCCACAAAGCTATGGTTCCACGATCTTATAAAACGACACCTAAAGTTCAGCCATGCTGCCATAAGGTCAATTGCCTACCGAGTTAGTAGTCTGGCTATAATACGTTATCTTAAGAGCGAGTTCACGAAAATAGATAAACATCCTGAACTTCACGAGTGAGTTTTGGCTTCACATACGTATCAGTTTCCTGGTACATAATAATCGAATCTGTGTCTCGATAACAAGTTCTGCTGGGCAATACTTATTGAACGATTGATTTGTGTAATAATTATTGTTTTAATGCTATCAGACTTATTCAAAGACACAAGTCTTGCCACGTATTACCCAGTTACTGGATTGTGGAAGTCAGATAGGCAGTCACTACATGTAAAATACTGGTACTCAGCTGCATCTGGTAAGACTGGAAGTCGACTCCAACATAGATGGGAAAAGGCTGGGCAGATTGATATTTTGATTGCTGTCAGACTTTATTCGTCTTTTTTTTGAGAACCTCCTGTACACGTATAGGAAGGATGATTTTTTTCTCGTCTATCCCATGGTGTGGGGTTAGAGCTTTTACTTAAGAATTCAAGCTTTAAACTGCAATTTTTTGTTAGAGTCAAGTGTCCCATCCCCTGCCAGCTAAACGGTTGCATTTGGATATGAAAAAATTCACGACAGTAGTATATAAAACGAAATTAAAAGGAAAACTATCACAGCTAAGTAGGTTTTACAATTTTACGAGTAATAGTTGACCAAATTATAAAATGTATGTGTGAGCCGCCGAAACCGTTTGTTCATTAATCAACAAAAACCCCCTCTTCTTAGTCCGAATTATTGTGCAACTACGGAGAGAGAGATAACTACGCGTGACACGCACTAGGATGGTTTCTTTTTAATTTTGTTTCGATTGCCTTACTTTACACGGAATGTCGATCAATGAAATTTAAATCCAAAACAATCAAGGGTCCTTTACGTAGTCCAAGTGTTACCACGGATGTGTATCAGCCGCCATGTTCCCACTACTGGGACTAAAATCAGTGTGCGGTTACGTATCAACATCTCCCTACATTTGTTACATACAAGGTCGGCGTAGCCCGTATTTGACTTTCATTCTCTTATAGCAACCTCTCAAGGCAAATTGCTTTCATTCCTCTGAAATGTACTCGCTCGAGTTGTAATTGTAGCTACAGACTAGAATATTTCTTCGAATCACAGCTTGAAAGTTCACAGGTTCCGTTACACTTGCTCATAGCAACCATTTGGTTAACTTTTTTTCTTCCTAATATTATAAAATACGAAAGTATGGATGGGTGGATGGATGAATGATTGTTACTCAATCACGCCAGAACGGCTGTACCAATCAGGATACAATTTAATACAAAGATAAATTACAGTCTGGTTTAGCTTATAGGCTTTTTATCCCGATTTAGAATTGAATCCTAAAAATAGCACAGTATTCTTAGGCTTAACTTTGGATGCTAGGCTTCAGTGGGGTCAACATGTAGATAAAATGTCAAAATAGCTAAGCTCCGCAGCATATTCTGCTGTTAGGAAAATTCGTAATTTAACAGACATAGAGACAGCCCATTTAGTAAAAATAAAAAACTGTTTAAAAATACAGTGAATCCTTAACATACATTATGGGGTGGGTATGGGATCTACCTCCTAGCGGTCCATCCCGGGCAACGGCACCACAGGCTTGCCTGTGGTACGGCTGAACGATCCCACTTAAGCGGTGGTAGGCTCCGCAAGGGGCCGCCTGGCTCGCGACCACCATCCCACCGGAGTCCGGCGCCAAGCAGCTTACTGTGTTCCGCCGGTGTGTGGGACTGCCAGTGCCTTTGGGGGAGAAGGAGGATGTCAGTTGCGCTGTTCAGAACCGGTCTTGGTCTCTGGGCAAAACTGGCCGGGTAACTCATTTTGGAGGGTAGCGGGATCCGAAGCACGGTGCCAGCCGTTGGCCGACCGCAGTCAGTAGGGGGCCCAAGTAGCACGCCAGCCACGTGCCAAAGGCTGCCCCGCCAACTCGCGAAAAATCCCGGTATGCTCCACCGTGCCAGCTGGCGACTGGATGGGAGGACCCGGTGGCCTTATCCGGGGGGGTTCGGGCGTCCCCGCAGTCTCCAAATGAGTTCCCCATAGGTTGGGTTAGCTCCAGTTTTCCACTTGGTTCACTGAGCAGCGCCTCGACAGTTCGACTTCTTCCCCACCATACTCTAACACAATGACCAGGAAAAATAATAATAAGGTGAAACAACGGCTGCACTTCCTCCCACTAAAAGTGCACCTCACTAACATCAGGGGGTTGCACTCTAATCTCGATCCGGTCCACCACCACCTCGAGACCGAGAAGCCGCACCTGTTTTTTCTAACGGAGACGAAGATAACAACCCCGTCGGACGTGGCGTACCTCAACTACCCGGGTTACTCTCTTGAACACAAATTCAAGAAGCAAGCTGGGGTCTGTGTGTACGTCCGCGATGACATTTGTTGTCGTCGTCTCCGTTGCTTTGAGAAATCGGGCTTTTCTGCCATATGGCTACTTGTGGACACTGGCGTGGAGAAGTCTCTTTACATCGGCGTCTACCGATCGCACTCAGGTGACCAGGAGACGACAGCGCTTTTTAATTGCCTCGTGGAGTCGGCTGACATAGCCCAGCAACGGTACCCAACAGCGAAGCTTAATTTTCTGGGGGACTTTAACGCCCATCATAAAGAATGGTTGTACCCATACCGGAAAACTGACCATGCCGGGTTAGAGGCGCGCAAGTTTTCTCTATCCCTAGATCTAACCCAGCTGGTGAATGTGGCAACGCGGGTACCGGATGTTGACGGCCATACACCCAACTGCTTGGATCTTCTACTGACAACTGATCCGGACAGTCATTCGGTGTCGGTCTCAGCCCCGCTGGGATCGTCTGACCACTGTCTGGTGAAATCCGTTTCGACTTGCTCCCCTCCAGATGAGAGCCCTAGAGGCACGAGGCGAGTATGGCGATACGAGTCAGCAGACTGGGACGAGATGCGGCACTTTTTTGCGTCTTATCCTTGGCGGCATGTGTGCTTCTCCTCGGGTAGCCCCTCGAGCTGTGCAGACGCGGTTGCGGATGTGATTCGGCAGGGAATGGAATATTTCATTCCATTCTCCGACATTCCGCTCGGTCACAAAACCCGACCTTGGTATAATGCAGAATGCGCCCATGCTGAGGCCCGAAAAGAGTCTGCTTACCAAGCCTGGGTCGGGGCCCGCGACCGCAAAGTTAGAGCGCGTAAGGTTCGCGCGAGGAAAAGAGCCTTTAATTCTGCCGCCAAGTTCTGCAAGCGGGTTCTGCGTCGGGCACGTTTTGACCATATTGGACGTATTGGGGCCAAGCTGGCATCGCACCCTCCGGGTAGTAAACAGTTTTGGTCCCTGTCTAAAGCGGTTGAAACGAATTTCTGTCGGCCCACTTTACCTCCGATGCTGAAACCTGATGGGTCGCTGGCTCACTCTGCAAGTGACAAAGCAAATTTATTTGCATGTCTTTTTGCTAGCAATTCACGTCTGGACGCTGGCTCCAAGCAACCACCTACTGTACCTCATTGTGACTCTTCGATGCCGGAGATCGCTGTGCACACTAAAGAGGTCCGGAGAGTATTGTGCAGTCTAGACGTGAACAAGGCCAGCGGACCTGACGGCATTCCAGCGAGAGTGCTGAGGCAGTGTGCGCCAGAATTGTCTCCTGTGTTGACTCGTTTGTTCCGCCTCTCTCTTGTAAAAGGGACGGTGCCGAAATCCTGGAAGCTTGCAAATGTGCAACCAGTGCCCAAAAAAGGCAACCGTGCAGACCCTGCCAATTACCGTCCGATCGCCATTACCTCTATTCTGTGCAAAGTTATGGAAAGGGTACTGAACAGAAAGTTGCTGACCTACCTTGAAGACAACAATCTCCTCAATGACCGTCAATATGGCTTTCGCCGGGGACGGTCAACTGGCGATCTTCTTGTGTATGTCACGCACTGCTGGGGCGAAGCCATCGAGAGACACGGCGAAGCACTTGCTGTATCGCTTGATATCTCGAAGGCCTTCGACAGGGTCTGGCACGCGAGTCTGCTCAGTAAGCTTCCTGCTTATGGCATCCCCGCTGGTTTTTGTAGCTGGATATCAGACTTCCTTAGCGAACGGTCGATCCGAGTAGTCATTGACGGCTGCTCCTCAGACCTTATGGCTATTGATGCCGGAGTTCCTCAGGGGTCTGTTCTCTCTGCAACTCTTTTCCTGCTGCACATCAATGACCTACTTCAGCCTGGTATTGTTGGGTACGCAGATGACAGTACTGTTTCAGAGAGATACTTGTCCAGCGCAAAAACCAGCATGGATGAAGTTCGTTCCTTGAGGGAGGCTATGGTTGAGCGGACAGATTTGACCTTAAGCCTTGTCTCCCAGTGGGGTGATGACAATCTGGTCTCTTTTAACGCCACCAAAACACAGGCGTGTCTTTTTACCGCCAAAAGGAGTCTGTTCGATCAAACGCCTACTTTTCGGGGTGCGTCTGTTCCTGTGACTGATCGGCTCGAGCTCCTAGGCATGGAGTTGACATCCAGTCTCAACTTCGGCTCCTCCATTGAGAACAAAGCCCAAATCGCGGCCAAAAAACTGGGCATCCTAAATAAAGTGAAGCGATACTTTACGCCTGGACAGCTTTTAACCCTATACAAAGCACAAGTCCGATCCTGCATGGAGTATTGCAGCCACCTATGGGATGGTTCAGCTAAGTATCAGCTTGCCGCGCTTGACTCAGTGGAACGCAGAGCCAAGAGGCTCATTGGCAACGTGGAACTGGTGGACGCCAAGCTTCACAGCTTGGCTCATCGCCGCAAAGTTGCCTGCTTGTCGGTCTTCTACAGACTGTACTTCGGTGAGTGTGCTCAGGAACTCCACGACCTCATCCCACCAGCCCCCTTCTACCATCGGACATCTAGACGCACTGCAAGTTATCATCCTTACCTTGTTGCCATTCCACCAATTCGAACCAAGCGCTTCCAAACATCCTTTATAATGCGCACAGCGAATGAGTGGAACTCACTGCCTGCGTCTGTGTTTCCGAACGCATTCAACCCGAATCTCTTCAAAGTTAGAGTGAACAGGCTACTTCTGGGTAAGCTCACTCCATCGTAGACTCTGTCTCTGTCACCTATGACCTAGACTAGAGTCAAGAGCAAACCCATTACAAATAAAAAAAAAAAAAAAAAAAAAAACATTCTAGGAACAAACACAAATTTGTAGTGCCTACAACAAGGCACAAGGAAATAGGTGGCTCGTTTTAGATGTCAATGTATACGCTTTTATAATAAGCTTCCAAGCCACGTGCAAGATCTAAGTCTTAATAAATTCAAATCATTCATTAAACGTTAGTTGTACCAGAAAGCGTTTTATACCATTATAGATTACGATGAGGACAACCAGGCTTGGGATTGAGCGGCTCCAATTAATTTAGATTTTTATACTTTGCATCGTAAATTTTGTTTTTTTTTATTTTATTTTAATTGTGAATGTAAAGACTATGTGGATATTTTTTTTTTGGTTTTAATTTATCTAAGTTAGTTTTTAATCATGGTCTGGCAGTTTGAGTAGTTTATGCGGCCTATCGGAATGTCCTTTCTTTGATTGTTCGTCGAATAGTTGAGCTCCTTAAATTCTGAGTTGAGCTGCTCGGTTATTGACAAATGCGTGCACTGACTGGACAGGTCTACTGAATCTGACTGGTTCTTTCCTCAAAAGAGCATTTCAGACATCAGTCTACATGGTCTTCACATGATCTAACCAAGATTTTGTGTAGACATTAAAAGAGACTCTGAGTTTATTTCGGCCTTTCTTCTCAGAGTAGTCAGATAGGAAACGCCGACATCATCTAGTTAATAAAAATATGATCGACATGTAAAAGTGTTTATACAAACCAACTTACAGAATTAAAATGATTTATCATTATCATTAGATAGGCTTTTTATCCCGGTATATTTTTACTTTGGTATAAAACACGATTATACAAACTTGTCACGCGGGCGAGGCCGCGGGCAGAAGCCCATGGAACACAGATACGCCTCGCCAGCCACTGCTAGAAACGACAATGTAAAAACTTGTCATACAAACCAAGTGGGTCTGAGAGTGTCACCGTTTATACCAAATAGCAAAATTGCTATATGACGAACTAGCGCTCCGCCCGCGATTTGTTCGCGTGATTTCGTATTTTATCCTACAGATGACTTTCTTATGTACAGTTAGTGAAGGCGACCAAAAATAAGCTATTGGTAAAACTTAAAAAAATGGGGTATCGTAGATACCTAGGGTGTATTGGTTTTGGACGATTGGTTATATGACGTAAAGAATAATAAATTTTAGGATACACCTTAAAGTAAAATCCCCCCCTGAAAACTTAATAACCCCCTTTTGCCCCATTTAGTTTTCAACAACCCAAAATATTATAAACTCTTTTTCACTTCAGTAGCTAAAACATGTAGGTTTTGCTGCTGTTACTTGGTCTCACTCAGTGAGCAAAATTGCATTTTGCTCAATGAGTGAGACCAAGTAACTTATTTTTCAGAAAGCCGCGAATATCTTATTCAGCCTTGGGTTAGTCGTACATTTCGTGGGGTGCAAGTTGAAAGCCTCCACGCGGCGCACCCTGGGCAACGTCGGCTCCAACTACCCACCCGCGTTGGGTGGACAGTTGGGGCGAGCGGCTAATTTCAACGCACGAGGAAAGGTCACGGTTCCAAACACAGATCATCATCCATGATGGTCTGTGAAGGGAACCGGGCTAGAGGCGGGACGGCTAATCCGTCGCTGCGGTGGCCATCTAACGCCTACTCCCCTCTGCTGACAGAGGGTAGGGCGAGTGGGCGTGGAGTAGAGATGGAACCCAATCCCAAGGTCTCGCGTGCCGAGGGGATGAATGGCCGAGGGTTTGTATCCGGTCCCTAGTGCAGGGAAAGGGACCACACCCTTAAAAAGGGGGAAAAAAAAACATGGATAATAATCCTCAGGCGGGTACCCTTGCGCAACGCAAGGGCCAGCAGCCCCATCGTATCTGAGGGGGGCACCACTAGTCTCGCGGGCCGGCAGACCACCGCCAACCTGCGCCAAGAGAGCCACGAGCGAGAAAAGGAGCTCCAGGAGAACCTGGAGTGACTGCGCGAAGTGGACGCACCACTTGCCGTCGCCGACGGCAACAAGAGCCGAGGAGGCTCAAGTCCCCATGTGGACGTACCTCTTGCCAGCGCCGACGGCAACAAAGGCCGAGGAGGCTCAGGTCCTGCGAACAATTTGTCCGATCAGGACTCGCGCGGGTCCAAAGTTTGGAGGAAGCGTCCGCGCAGTAAAGACTCGGGGTCACTGGGTCTCTCCTCGAGTGAGGAGAACCTGTCGGCCCCGAAGGTGTCAACGGGGCGGATAGGACGGGGTCGCGCCGTTGCCACCGCTCGGTTGCCGGAACGCGACGTGCGGGGTCGCTTCTTGCCTCAGCCCGACACGCCTGCCCCTGCAGAGTGCGTGCATAGCGACCCTGGGCACATGAGTGCGGACCAAAGCGGTGGCTCCACCACGTCCTTGTTAGGGGCAAATAAGGCGGAAGCGAATGCCGCAAAGCGGGCGCAGCGACGGGCTGTCGCGGCCGATGAGGTCATTGAGTTGGCCCGAGAGCGGCGTTCTGCTCGGACAGCGGATGCTTCGGCGATGGAGCTAAGTCGCCAAGTAACGGACGGCCTGGATGTCGTCCTGAAGGTTGCCACCAAATCTGGCAACTTGAAGGGCACGTTCACGCGTGCCTTGAAGGACGCGGTGGACAGCATCCAGGAGGCGGTTGAGGTCCTCAGTAGCCGCACAACTACGGATGAGACGGCGAAGTTGTAGGAGGAGAATAGCCGTCTCCGATCCGAGGTGGAGGACCTCAAGCGGCAGTTCGCCGCCCAGAAGGCAGCAACCTCCGCAACGAGCCCATTGCCGGCCCCGTCTTCGGCCCCATCTCCAGCCCCATCTTCGGCCCCATCGTCGGCCCCTGCACTTGCGGATGCGGATATTGAAAGGATCGCGCGCATCTGCATGATGCAGTGCGGGCAAATGGTAGGTGCCCGGATGGAGGCTATAGAGGCGAGGTTGCTCCCAGCCGAAACCGTCCGCCCACCACTAGCTGCAGACAAGTGGAGACAGGAGGGGACCGCTAAACATTGCGGTGCTATCGTTGCCTGGACATTGGGCATGTCAGGGCACGATACACAGCCGAAACAGACCGCAGCGAGCAATGCTATCGCTGCGGTCAGCCCGGCCAAAAGGCGGCCCAGTGCTCCGCGGCGCCAAACTGCAGCCTCTGTACAGCTGCAGGGAGGCCCGCTGGGCACAGAGCGGGCGGAAAGGCCTGTGGCGCACCCACGCAGCAGCAGAAGAGGAGAAGGAGGGCCAAGGTTGCCGGGGGCTTTTTACCCCCCCCATCAGCCTGGCTACTCTTCGGCCGACTCCCGGCCTAGGAATGGAGTAGAGGGAATGGATTGCGCGTAATGGCGCTCTACCATTTCCTCCAGGGCAATATCAACCACTCTGCCAGAGCTCAGGATCTCTTGCTCCAGAGCATGGCAGAGTGGTCGATTCACGTGGCTGTGGTCGCTGAGCCGTATTTCGTCCCACCCAGAGATAACTGGGTTGGAGACATTGTTCTATTAATGAAATGTATTTGCCACCTAGTTGTAGGAGACAAATTGCTAATCTTTTAGCATACAATATACACAGTGACACTGGTACTTGTAGTGTACCATCGATTACTGTTAGTACTGGTACTAACACTACTATTGACACGCCTTGTAGTTTAAACTATTAGGTGCGACAACGGATAAGCCGCATATGTTCAATGTTGTACATCAAAATATGCAGGGTCTGTCCGGCAAAGAGCTAGAGTTAAGTTTATTTATAAAAAACTATGATGTTCAGGTGTTATGTTTAACTGAACACTGGTTGAAGGAACATGAAGTAGTGTTTATCAAAGATGATAATTTTACTGTACAAAGTGCGTTTGTGAGAAAAATCGCCATTCGCGGTGGATCTTTAGTTCTTGTTTCAAACAAGTTGAAATGTAAACAACGTTTAGATTTAGTTAATCTTTCTATTGAGCGCACTATTGAGTTGTCTTGTGTTGAACTCGAGCGATACGTTATAACTTGCGTTTATCGAGCCCCTTCTGGTGATTTTAATAGTTTTAAATCGGTAATGGATGATTCACTCAATAGGTTAAAATCAAGTAATAAAAGTATAATTTTATGTGGAGATTTTAATATTAATATTTTAGATGTTACTCCATTAAGTATTAGACTTCTTAATCTGTTTAGGTCTTATAGTTTAATTAACTTGTTTTTTGAACCTACTAGGATCACGGCATCTTCGTCAACTTGTCTTGATAAAATATTTGTGATTGTGATGCCAAAAATAAATGTGTGTTAAGTGACTTAACTTCTGACCACTGTGGTTTATTAGCTAGCTTCCCCATGCCATTACATAAAAAGCCGCGTAAAATGGAATGTAGGCCCTATACAGCTAGTCGTTGCAATAAGTTTAAAAACAATATAGCTGATAGCATCTCGTGCCTTTGAATCCCTCGCCACACTCAGGATTCAAAATCAGCACACGCAGCAAAAAACAACTTTGCTATCTTGTTGCACAAATATTCTTCTTTTTCGTTTGATTAGAGCGCAGTATGATTACTCAAAAAAAAATTAAAACCTCTTAACCCTATTTGAGGGGTAGTTTAAAAAAACTATGTATGTTAATTTTGATTATTTACTTTATCCTCAAGGAATTATATTTTTCGTACAAACAAATTTCCTCCTTTTCACCCCCTTAAAGGCTGAATTGCTGAAAATTCCTTCTAAGTGCTTTCTTAGTAATATTCTTAGCAAACTTTAAAGTCCGCTAAATCGTATTTTGGGAGTAGTTTCGAAAAACTAATAATGTCACCTTTAGCATTTACTAAAATTAATATTTGTGCTAAGTTTCAAGAATATTAGCCGAAGGAATTTCATTTTTCATACAAACTTTCAACCCATCACCCCTTAAAGGTTTGTTCGCCTAAACATTTACATAAAAAACGAAGCCCTTTACATAAAATTCGGAGCAGAAAATGAAGATAGCAAACCTTTGCCGTAAAATAGGATCTGGTACCTCACAGTACAGTACTATACCAGTCGCTCAATGCACGATGACCTCAGTAGAGTTTCCGAAAGAGTGGGTCTTAAAATGAACATGGACAAAACCAAGGTCATGGTGAATGCCCATGTAACACCCACTCCTATCAAGGTCGGAGACTCTACACTCGAAGTTGTAGACGAATATGTCTACCTGGGACAAACGGTCAAGTTGGGTAGGTCTAACTTCGAGAAAGAGGTCAACCATCGAATCCGACTCAGCTAGGCGGCGTTCGGGAAGTTGCGTGGTATCTTCTCGTCCAATTTACCGCAGTGTCTCAAGAAAAAAGTCTATCACCAGTGTGTGTTGCCAGTGATGACACATGGCTCTGAGACGTGGTCGCTTACAATGGGCCTTATCAGAAAGCTTACAGTCACTCGAAGGGCAATGGAGAAGGCTATGCTCGTTGTTTCCTTGCGTGATCATGTCAGAAATGATGATATCCGCAGGAGAACCAAAGTTACCGACGTAGCCCGAAGAATTGCCAAGCTTAAGTGGCAGTGGGCAGGGTACATTGCTCGCAGAACGATGGGCCGAAAAGTTCTCGAATGGCGACCACGAACCGGACGACGATACGTTGGAAGGTCTCCCACTAGGTGGACCAATGCCCTGGTTAAGGCGCTGGATGCGAGACGCACGGGATCAGTCAATGTGGCGACGCCTGGGAGAGGACATTTACATGGTTTTTGGGGTAGCTAAATGCTAATATGAGGTCAAAATGAAGATCCAAGATCACATTTTGATTTTATTAAAAAAAAAAACAACCTAACACAATAGATTTTTTGTAAACCTCAGTAGAAATTCATTTTTTGATGAATGTCTATCTAGTCTGTCCGTTTATGTTTTCAAAAATATATATTTATAGTCAAATAACTGAATAAAATAAGTTTTTAAGCTGAAATGGTCACAATCATTAGAATTAATGTTTGTATTCGATAGCTCGATATTTTGGCACTGTTACAAGCGCCAAACAAAATCTAAATATACATGGTAAATATCCCGAAACGAATATTAATTCTAATGAATGAAATACGATTTAGGGCACTTTTTCAAACTATAACATACACAGATTTGTCTAAAACAAAACACTTTAAAATTTTGTTATTACTTACGCATTGTAAAACAACAAAAAGTTTGGCAACATATCTCGTATTTTATTAACTTTTAAAACAATAGGAAAATAAGCCTTCTCTACACACCTTTACTGTGAAAAAAGTTTCACAGTAAAGGTGTGTAGAGAAGGCTTATTTTCGTGTCGTCTTTACGCACACGCGAGCGCTCGCTTCATGGTATCAGTGGCGCGTTAAATACCTACTTCACCGGAAAAAGCAAGCCTTAATACGTGATGCTGACTCAACAAGAACAGGCCACTGATCTGACCTACTTCACCTGGAATTGTTGCTGTCTTAGAAAATTTTCCGCCGTGCGTACTTTGGCAAAATGGTTTGAAAGATTTTGCAATAGTGGTTAACCCTGCTCAAATTTTTGCTAACGTTCAAAGTTCGTTGTCCGTGTGTGTAAATAATTAAGTGCAAACAATTTAACGTAAACTAAGATTAGTTAGGCATTATATTTTTATCATTATTAATATAATTTAATTTTAATTTACACCTATTTAAGCAATTAAGATTTTCAATAAATCAATAAATATCTGTCACTATTTTAATGTTAAGAAAATATTGTAAAAAAATACCTGTCCTTCCAATTTTAGATTGTTTGAGCTCATGCCGTCTGTGATACAGGATTACCTAGTACAGGCACCTAACATTGTTGTATCTACTTTGTATATAAAACCTATTAGTATAGTTTACCAATTTGAAGTTTAAATAAAGATTTATTATATTTATAAAATCTTCTTTTAAGCCTTCAACCCTAAGCTTTAGTTTGTATTTTCCCAATATCGGAAGAGTATTATACGTGACAGGGAAATGCTCTTATTTGTAAACCTTTGATCGGCAGCAGCATTAATGATAAAAATATACTACTTCGTTTGTTCAAAAAGATAAATACGAGCGTTTGTAGCCCTTAAATAGACATATATTCCCGGCAATATGGGTTGCCTTCTCATGATACGTATATAAAAGATTCATACGGGATTACAAGTATACCTACTGTCGTTGAGGATGAAAAATGATGATGATTCTATCAACCAGTAATAATTTTATTCTAAACAGCTTTTGGGACCTTTCTTGACGCAGCCACACCTTTATGTTTGTAGATGAAAGGAATTGCGTATACATCGTGTAAAAACTTTTTTTTTTTGTAAAACAATTGGCCGCCGAGCAGGCGGGTAACCTGGCTGGAGCGAGCTGTTCGGCTGACCCAACTGTTCGGATAAGCCCGAGAGTTCGGAGATGGCCGAAACAGTCTGCTCGAGGCAGGACGTCGTGGAGTGGAGTTGGCTGGCGACCCTGCGGCCATCCGAGTGACACGCCTTGTACTGCAACCAACGACCCTATCTTCATTCATATTTTTATTGTGACGGGTTTCGGGGGTACCGCAAAATACACTTTTATTCCAGTATTTTGGCGCTTTATTGTTCCCATATAACGCCAACATGGTTGTGCCAATGTAACGTTGGATAGTCTCGGGAACATGTCGGTTCAGCCGAACAGCTCGCTCCAGCCAGGTTACCCGCAGTCCGCCAGACAATCCCTGGCCCCCGCCCGACAGCTTCTGGCCTCCACCAGACACCTCCTGAAGTTACAAAATAAGGACAACTTAGAAATTAAATTTAAATCAAGTACACAGGTTTTATTGTTATACAGAACAGATCAATCGCTAAAACACGGAGAATATTATCTTATACCGGGTTTCACATAGGCAAACATAACTAATGGGTGAACTGAGTGTTCACACGGTTCATTTTCCACGGCATGACACAACACGGCCCCGGCCCCTCACGGTATATAGAATTATGACTAAGGCAGAGCCTGTACACATACACTCACAAACGTTGGGCCCGCTTAAAATAATATATATATATATGCTTCCCGCAAGAAACAAAATACCAACCGGCAGAGCTTTCAGAAAGCCGGACACATACCTGTCGGAGAAAAGAAATCCCGTCGGCAGATGAGTCGGCGCAATGTCTACCTCTCGCCACGTTGTTCTGAAAGAAACCAGCAAATCAGCGCACAGAATTCACAACGTAAAATTATGGGGTCATCCCCTCGAGCAAGGCGACTTACCGTGAGGGAATATGAGCCTGGCTCGGGAACACAATCACGTCAGCGATCACTCCACGACAGCTACATGTGGCCTCTAGGCCGCTTATCCACGGCCACGCACGCGGTCACCGGCGGCCAGTCATTTTCCTCCCCTTAGACCTCGTTTATCCACGGCAGGCACAGACAGGAAACAATCCGCCCCACGGAGCTCGACACCCTCGGGATGATTCCAGTCCAATCACCACCCTAGGGCTCCGATCAAGCCGCCTTCCCAAAAAAAAAGTCTCTTCTCTCCGCAGTTAATGAGCCGAAAAAAACTGACGCCGGGCGCGTTCTCATACTTCACACCAGAATCAAAAACTCAAACTCAAGTTTCAACAAACCGCTCCCATACATTTTTGTTCTTGAAGAACTCGCACGGGACAGTTACCCTAAAAAGAAATACACGCTCCCAGGTCCATCTCTCACCCTTCTAAATATTTTAAGCCCAATTTTATAACCAAATCACATCAAAACACAATTCATCATGGTAGCCCAGATGACAAATTCGAACGCGCCCCCTTACCGATGCGTTCCGAAAACGTTCCAAGTCTACACTTCAAAATGAAAAAATAAGTGCAATTGCCCAATGGACAATTAAATAAGGGCACTAATAATGCCCTGCTATCCTAAAACAAAACTTGAATTAAACTCGATCGCTTGTGCCAAATTTCATTATTTTCATTGAAACTTAGTGTAGAAACATTTTTACTTAATGTCGAACTGCCGCCCCTTTCAGCAGCGACTGTCTGCTCTAAATTCGAATGATTAAAAACTAGCCAGAAGTATTTTTCTCTGCATGCTGTTCCATTCAGAAAGCGACCTTCACAGTTCTTACGACAAAATAAAAACAAAGCATAATCATAATAAACAATAGGTACTGCTACCCGCTACATTCGCCAATCGTCACCAGTACCTACTGAAAACATCTAATTATTACAATTGCACTCGATTTTCCGTGACGTTTTCCTCTTTTTAAGGCTCGCCAGTAAATTTAAGTAGGTTAAATTGTTTTCAATTTAGTCTTCATGAGATCACTGCTCCTAAACTGGGAATGATACGGGCGTATAAAAGAAACGGACGAAAACTGGGTTGCCTATAGACTATATAGACCCAGCAGTACAGTAAATTAATTAGGAATAGTATCTACTTGGTTTTAGGTAGATCCCTACAGATATACTTCTAGTAATGCGTGAAAAACATGGTGGATATGTGCTTAGAAAGACTAGGTACATATCCTTTAGTATATTCTTTGATTTGGTTCACGTTATTGGCTGGACACCTTCATTTTGGAACTTTTAACGGTCAGATGAACACACAATCTGCTAAACGAGCTAGACAAGTGACAATCGATGTCAGCGAAGGCGATAATCAAAATGTAAGGGATTTATCACATGATTTTTCGATATCGCTTGTCAATGCCATACAATTTTGACTCTTTGACAATTTCTATCACCACGCTTTCGATGAAATAATGTCTTTTGTCTAGATCCTCTAGGCTGAGGGTCTAGACAAAGTGACATTCAATCAGCGATGCCGATGGTGAAAATTCCGAATGTTAGGAATTTATCACGTGACATTTCGTTATCACTTGGCAATCCCAAACATTTTTGACATATTACCAATCGCTATCGCGAGGCTTCCATAGATAGAATGTCATTTATTAATACGCTCTTATTAGCTTGATATGTATGTAGGTACCTATCTATAAATCTATGTAACGGAATCTTTGAACGTGATTTTCAACCCCTACAAAACATCGGATTAATTTTAAACTTTGCTCACTTATCAAGGACTAATGACAATGCAATAATTTAAATAGTTTGTCCCATTATTCATACCAGGATCTTCAAGTTTAGCGATTGAACGAAAAAAGAAAATAAATAATAGTTTAAAAAAACAATCAACAGGCTTTAATAGAAAACCAAACTAAAAAGAATAAAATAATTCTCAATAAATTTTAATTAAGAATAGTGTAATTAACAAAAAAAAATACAACAATATTATTGTAATAAACAGAGTGGAATGCCTTCTAAGATATTTTCGACATGACTCTACTTTTACCAATATCTGTCAATAATATATTATAAAAATTGACATCAAGCACCAAACGCTTTTATACAATAAAATACATTTTTAGTTTTATTTGAGCCTAAAACCCAGTTTTTTGGGGGACGCCTATGTCCAGCAGTGGACGTGAAAATGATGATCTTTTAATGCCCAAGTCTATGTTAAATTGACTTCTGTTTAAAAAACCTGAAAGAAATTGTGTGGGAAATATAGGCTATATTTAATATCATTTCGGCAGATCATATTTAAATGACCAGTACAAAAACTTATTACCGCCAACACTTAGGGGAATAACGCCTCAACCTCAATGTTATGTTATTTTTATACCAACGCAATCAACGCCCAAATGAACATTTTTGCGATTTCTCTCTGCCCTTGGAGTATTTCACCCACATTTACATTTCCATTTATAACATTATTTTATATGGGCTTATTTACACACACAGAGGTGAAATAATTTTCAAGGTGCCTTGTTCCCGGTTCGTGGGATTTGTCAAGATGTTTATTAAGGTAATTTTCGGAGTTTTACGTCTGTACCTTTTAATGAAAATACGAGATATTTGCACATTTATTCGCTTGCAGAGTTATTTGCCTTAATCTATTATTCGATGCTATTACAGATCAAATAAAAACAGCAAATTTTCCATTTTCATTAATTTGTTTACATACTCATCATTTATTCAACGAATATACTCGTAAATTATAATGATGTCACTTACAAATGTAAATTCTTACTTTCATTGGAAATTGCTTTAAAGGGCATTGATCGTGAAAAATATAGAAAGTCATTTACCAAGCTGAAACAATTTTTTTATTTCACTGAATAATAGCATCACAACATTATATTTAATACTTACATTATCTATGAGTTGTGGGTTACTGGTTTTAAAGACTTCGTCAGAGGAGCACGTGGCTAAGTTTAACAAAATCATGAGCCGATTTTCAAGGATAAGCAACGCTTGCTGAGGTCAGTCCGCGGATGGGGAACCATCAATTACAAGCTGAGTTGCCTCCGTGCCTCTGAAAGTGAGCCTTTGATTTTGTCTGGGATTTGTAGATTTTGACAGTCGTTAGGAATAGTCAGGCGCCAGAAATACTGACAGCAGTTTTGCCAAGGGGTATCGTGCTAAGCTACTGGGTTGTGTGGGTCAGATAAGCAGTCACTCCATGTAAAATACTGACAGTCAACTGAATCCAGTTAGTTTGGAATACGACCCTAACATAATACGGGAAAAGGCTAGGTATTGCATCAAGAAGCTTTTAGTTCTGAAGTGAAAGAGATACTTAATGCTACTGAAATTAAATAAAGGATCTTCAACTACTCTTGAAGATGCTTTACTTAATTTATATCAAAGATGTCTGCCTTGGCCAGACATCTTTGATATAGTCTGACTTTAAAAGCCTTGTGTACCCTGTGTCATGATTCACTTTATTTATTTATAGATGTTAGGAACAAAGATGTACGCGAACGCGCTTGTTCCGCCTCTCTCTTGTTAAAAGAACGGTTCCAAAATCCTGGAAGCTTTTCAAATGTGCAACCAGTGCCCAAAAAAGGCAACCGTGCAGACCCTGCCCATTACCAACCGATCGCCATTACCTCCATTCTGTGCAAAGTTAAGGAAAGGGTACTGAACAGTAAGTTGCTGACCTACCTTGAAGACAATAATCTCCTCAGTGACCGTCAATATGGCTTTCGCCGGGGACGGTCAACTGGCGATCTTCTTGTGTACGTCACGCACTGCTGGGGCGAAGACATCGAGAGACACGGCGAAGCACTTGCTGTATCGCTTGATATCTCGAAGGCCTTCGACAGGGTCTGGCACGCGAGTCTGCTCAGTAAGCTGCCTGCTTATGGCATCCCCACTGGTTTTTGTAGCTGCATATCAGACTTCCTTAATGAACGGTCGATCCGAGTAGTCATTGACGGCTGCTCCTCAGACCTTATGGCTATTGATGCCAGAGTTCCTCAGGGGTCTATTCTCTCTGCATGTCTTTTCTTGCTGCACATCAATGACCTACTTCAGCCTAGTATTGTTGGGTACGCAGATGACAGTACTGTTTCAGAGAGATACTTGTCCAGCGCAAAAACCAGCGTGGATGAAGTTCGTTCCTTGAGGGAGGCTATGGTTGAGCGGACAGATTTGACCTTAAGCCTTGTATCCCGGTGGGGTGATGACAATCTGGTCTCTTTTAACGCCACCAAAACACAGGCGTGTCTTTTTACCGCTAAAAGGAGTCTGTTCGATCAAACGCCTACATTTCGGGGTGCGTCTGTTCCTGTGACTGATCGGCTCGAGCTCCTAGGCATGGAGTTGACATCCAGTCGTAACTTCGGCTCCTCCATTGAGTACAAAGCCCAAATCGCGGCCAAAAAACTGGGCATCCTAAATAGAGTGAAGCGATTCTTTACGCCTGGACAGCTTTTAACGCTATACAAAGCTCAAGTCAGATCCTGCATGGAGTATTGCAGCCATCTTTGGGATGGTTCAGCTAAGTATCAGCTTGCCGCGCTTGACTCAGTGGAACGCAGAGCCAAGAGGCTCATTGGCGACGTTGAACTGGTGGACGCCAAGCTTCACAGCTTGGCTCATCGACGCAAAGTTCCCTGCTGCAAAGCTGTCTTCTACAGACTGTACTTCGGTGAGTGTGCTCAAGAACTCCACGACCTCATCCCACCAGTCCCCTACCATCCCTTCTACCATCGGACATCTAGACGCACTGCAAGTTATCATCCTTACCTTGTTGCCATTCCACCAATTCGAACCAAGCGCTTCCAAACATCCTTTATAATGCGCACAGCGAATGAATGGAACTCACTACCTGCGTCTGTGTTTCCGAACGCATTCAACCCGAATCTCTTCAAAGTTAGAGTGAACAGGCTTCTTCTGGGTAAGCTCACTCCATCGTAGACTCTGTCTCTGTCACCTATGACCTAGACTAGAGTCAAGAGCAAACCCATTACAAATAAAAATAAATAAAAAAGATGTGTTTCTTGATTTTGTTAGGATCCATCAAGAGAATAAAATGTCAGTATATAGTTGCAGTAGACGTGGATAGAATTTAAACATGTATGCATGCATGTATTGTTATAATAGAAATTGCATGGTATTGATAAAAAAAATTATATAAAAAAATATTTAAATCTAGAAATACTATTTGCAGCAGAAAATATATTTAAATGCTTACTCCAAGTATATCAATAACATCACTCTTCTTACTGCCCATAAGACGTTCAGAATAAATAATTCACAGCCGATAAGAAATACGTTGGAAATCCAAATAGCGAACCAACATTTTCCCAACGATAACATCAAAATGATTACCATAAATTGTGTGAGTGTATTACACTAAAATATCTCTCTCAGACCAGTCGTTTACACCTTATTGAAAAATTTATGTTATATACTAAGCCTTTATAGCGCCAATAAGGATGTGTTATAGCACCATTTTTGTGATAATAAACTATATCCAAGGGTTAAACAAACAATAGCAATATTACGAACAAAGTACATTTGTTTTGTAGAAAGCTATATACTGTAGGAAAATATTGATCGAAACCTAATAAAAAATATAGCAAAACAATACATGTATTACTACAGTAAATATACCTACTGATAGTATAGGAACGTAGATGTAAAATATTACGCCAGTTGTATAGGTGTTTAAGTAGCAAGATAACCACTTGTTTGGGAACGTTAGTTTAATTTATTAATCAAGATTTTAGTAAAAAGAGATTTTTGTAGTATTTTAAACATTTAATTCACATCAAGGTGTAGGCTGTGTTGGCGTAATAGGATATGATTGGTTAGTATTGTCATTGGAACCTTTTAAAACAAATCTTTTTTGTGCCGGTGTAAAACCAGCTAGGTCACTATTGAATACCATCTTTGCAACTTTTTTGAATGATGTACTACTATTGTTAACTTCTTTTTGTTTCACTGTAGAATTTGAAGTTATATTTTTTGGTTGTATTTGTATTAATTCGTGTGTGGCTTTCATATCAATGTCTGTTAGGATATCATTACTTTCAACATCATTTCCATTTAAGAATTCATTATTTACTTTCTCTAAAGAGTCGGGTGCGTTTTCCGGTTTAAGACTTGAAGATACATCTTTTATGTCGTCATTTTCTTTGTCAACATTAGTATTAAAAGTCAATTCATCTTCTGGATGATACGGATTGCTAAGAGTAAGTTTTTTCGAACGTCTTTGATTTTGTTCATAGAAATCTGTTGCAATCTTTTTTAAAACCTCTGAATACATCACGCCTTCAAATAAGTTTACCAAATCCTGTGAATCTATTTCTAATTTAATCTTCTTACCGTTTGTGACTAATAGGGCTAATGAGCCGACTGAAAATAAAATAAAGTTAAACTATTAAATGAACAAATAAAAATTATATCTGATCAGTATTTTGTTTTATATTTTTTGCACGGCATTTTATTACTTACAAGCAAAACATAAAAGTAGTTTCATTTTGCAGAAATCTGGAAACAACTCAACATATGCATAACAATAATACAACCAGTGCAGCAGTGGGTTGTATAGCCAACAGCGGGCTATAAACTATAAACACGTCGTAAAATGAACGCCATGAAATTGAACGATTCACGTATTATAGAACCATATACGCACATACATAATCGTTAAAGTTTTTAATTACCTCATGAACATTAAGAACCTTTCAATAGTATTATTTATAGCGAGCTGGAGCGGAAACATCCCAAAGAATCAGTTATTGAATTCTGTTCACAGGCCGTGTATTCGAAACCATTCAAAGTAGAAACCGTTAGAAGTAATAGTTTTTTTTAAAAGAAGCAGCAGGTAGCGGCTATTATTCACAATACAGAAGACATGTGTGAATAAAAATGTGATTACTACGAAATCCACACCAGCAATTTCACTTGGTTGGCTAGGTATGAATAAATGTAATCTAGTACATGGTAGAAAAACGGTAAAAAACCACCACGGTAAAAAAAATCTTGCGGGTAGGTACTATGACGAAAATAAATGAGTCACCGTATCATCAAGACACCAAGTACTTTCTCTTTTACCTTAAGGGTCAAATTCATCGAATAGTCATCAAAAATATGTTTTCTATCTCTCGGGAATTCGAGATCCGAGAGCTCGAAAGTATCAACATAGCTGGATTCAACCAAGGTTCAGCCTTCAATGATAGCTATAGCGCGTGTGATGGATAGCTTCCCTAGTCTTTTGCTGTGATATTGTATATCGCTGATACAAATGTCGTAACTCATTCGTTAACTGAAGTTTACGGTAAATTTAGGGATTTGGATATCCAGAATCTTCATGCGTTGTTAGGTTGGCAAACATCCAATTGAAATGACTAATGACAATGTTTGAAGACTTGTTGCGGGAGTTTTCCAACTTTTGAGAATATAGTTATGTTTGTCTTGTCTAACAAACCCTGTCAAAGTATAAAAAACCTGTTTTATAGAGGATTCCCCGGGATGCAAGACGGTCTGTCGCACTAAGTTTGGCGCGTTGCGTCCGTCTTGCAACCCAGGAGAACTCACAAAGTGCCTGGGAGGAATTGCTCACCTTCCCTTATAGGATTCTACATGTTCAAAAAAATTTGGCTACAAAAAAACATTAAATACTAAAATTAAAGACAATTGCATCGATTCGACCTTTATTTTTTAGATTCAAATTTACCAGCATATAACCACCCTTCCCAGAAAGGAGTGTGTTCGCATGTAGAATCCAAATTAAGTGAAGGTGACATTAGGGGAGCGGCCAGGCTATAGTTCAGCAGTGATGTGGTGGTGCCTTACTCTCCAGAAACAATTTCATCCTTGGAGAGTAAACATCCAGCGCCTGCGGATGATCTTACCTTTCCCAACCCGACCCCCGATCTCAATTCATCCTTTTACGAAATTTCAGCTCCCCATTTGATTCCAGCCGTGAGCTCCTTCCGGAGTGGTTCCGTTGGCGGCCTCGACGGCCTGACTCCTCAACATTTAAAAGATCTTTTAAGTTCAGGCGCCGGGCACGCTGGTGAGACTCTTTTGAAGGAGCCCTTTCTACTTTTTCAAATTCTGACAAGGGTGAGGTCATCTTTAAGGTTGACGTTAAGAACGCCTTTAATTCTGTTAACAGGGACACTTTGTTGGCGGAGGTAAAAATGGAACTTCCTGAAATTTTCAGTTTTATTTGGCAGTGCTACAGGCACCCTTCTAAATTATTATGTAAAGAAAATCTTTTGTAATCTGCAGTAGGATGCTCTCGGGCCAGTAATTTTTAGTTTGGTTATTCACCCTATCACCAAACAATTAAATTCAACGTCTGGTATCTAGAAGATGGCACACTAGGAGGTGACGTAGATTCAGTTTTGAAAGATTTTCAATTCCTGAAGCAGTAATTCCAGTCCATTGGCTTAGAACTCAACCACTCCAAATGCGAAATTTTCATCTGTGACAATACGGACAGACAATCGACCCTTCAAACATTCAAAACAATAGCACCAGAGATCAAAATTGCAGAAAGAAGTTCACTGCACCTCCTAGGTGCCTCAATTTTGGAGAATAGTTTTTCTCCATTCATTGACGCCAAAATAACACTTTTCAACGATATTTCGGACATACTCTCTAAAACTAATGTACATTCGGCTATCACCCGCGCTTCACCATTATGGAAGCATTCACAAATTCTCTTGGACATAATTGATCAGATTATTCGTTGCACGCTATCATCTATCCTAAATGTGGCCCTGGATGACTTTACCCATTCGCTTCGGTGGGCTCGGCATCCGCAAAATTTCTAGTTTAAGCCTACCGGCGTTCCTGTCTTCGGTCCACAGCACTGAAAAGTTAACAGAAAAATATTGTTGCCATCACTGGTTAACTGTAAAGTGCCGTACTCGACCGATGCAGTAAATGCCTGGCAAGTGGCTTGCCCAAATACAGCGTTGCCCGAGACCCCTTTTTCCAGAGACAGTGGGATGAGCCGCTCTGCAGGTTAGTACGGAATAAATTTATAGATAGGTCCACCAATACTGCTGAGCGTGCACGCCTGCTGGCTGTGGTAGAATGGGAGTCGGGCCTTTGGCTAGAGGCACTACCGTCACCCAACATAGGTACTATGTTGAGTGACAACACCTTCCGGATCGCTACATGTCTAAGTTTGGGTGCTCCTAGCGGAGCTCCACATCGTTGTCAATGTGGTGAAGCAGTCGACCGCCTCGGACACCATGGTCTATCCTGCAGTAGGAGCGCTGGTCGGTTAGCACGGCACGCTAGAATTTATGACATCATACGTCGGGCTCTTGTCACCGCCGGGGTGCCAGCTGTTTTAGAACCCAATGGCTTGGCGCGCGACGATGGGAAGAGACCAGATGGAATGACCATAATGCCTTGGAAGGTGGGTAGGCCTTTGGTGTGGGATGCAACATGTGTCGACACCCTTGCGCCATCCCATCTTCTTAGCACGGCGGGCTGTGCTGGGGCAGCTGCTGCTGGTGCAGAAAACCTCAAACGGCGCAAATACAACAATCTTATTGGAAGTTATATATTTTTGTTGAAACATTAGGTCCATGGGGTCCGAGTGCTCTTCGAGTATTTTGAGAAGTAAGCAAACGGTTAGCCGACTCTTCACGTGACCAGAGGACTGGGCTTTTCCTTGGCCAGAGAATCAGCATTGCCATCCAACGTGGCAATGCTGCCAGCGTTCTGTGCACTTCTCACGTTGACAGCGATGTGGACGAATTTTTTGACGTCCTATGACCCATGCCCTTTTATACGCGTTCGTAGTTTTATTTTATTTTTATTTAAGTGTATTTATAGGTAGTTATTATTAGTTAAGTATTTTAAACTATGTAAATTTTAGATTATTAATAAATATCAATTTATAAATCCGTTTGTCTTTGTTCTAAAAGGTTATTTAAGATATATATACAATCCAATTAGCACAGTATGTTCTATTGATCGATGGAGTAGGAAAAGACATGACTTTAATAGTGATAATATTAATAAATTTAAGGTCTATCTGCAGAGTCTGACTTTTTCGGAAGTATATGAAGCAAAGGACCCAAATGTTGCTTTTAACGCGTTTTTAGATATCTTCACATTACTGTACAAACAATGCTTTCCTGAAAATGTAGTTTCAGTAAATGTACATAAAAAACAAAAATGTATATCACGTGGTATAAAAAAATGCAGCGAGAGAAAACGGCAATTGCTATGGCAGTTTCGAAAAAAACCTACTCCAAATAATAAGAGTCTATTTAAAAATTATACGAAGCTATTTAAAAGGATCATTAATTTAAATCGACGAGCTCAAAATAATCATAAAATACAGACATCAACTAATAAGTCCAAAACGACATGGCAAATTATAAATCAAGCGAAATTGAATATTCCAAAACATAGCATTGATAAACTTAGAATTAATAATAATGACATTATCTGTGATCCAAAATGTATCTCTAATCTATTTAATGATTATTTTACTGATAAAATTCAGCCTATCCTTAATTCGGGAGACAGAGTCACTAGGCATATTGTAAACAGGAGGGACTCTATGTTTATGGCTCCATGTTTGCCAAACGACGTATTGAGAATCACGTTATCCTTAAAAAATACAAACAGTGTCGGATACGATGGCATCTGTACAAAAATAATCAAAGCAGTCGCTGAGGAAATTTGTTGCCCTTTAGGTTATATCATTAATTTGTGTATTAGCGAAGGTACTTTTCCAGATGCCCTTAAAAAGTCTATAATAAAGCCATTGTTCAAAAAACTAGATAAAGAATTAATGGAATACTACAGGCCGATTTCATTGATACCAATATTTTCAAAAATAATTGAAAACTATATTTATAAAGAACTAGATTTATATTTGGACAAAAATAATATTCTTTGTAACGAACAAAAAGGATTTAGAAAAAACAAAACAATTAACATGGCCATTTATGACTTTTTATATACTGTAATGTCAAATATGGATACAAATACATCAGTGTGTGCGATATTTTGCGACATGACCCAAGCGTTCGATTACGTGCAACATTATATTTTACTGAAAAAGCTTGCTGCTTATGGTTTAAGAGGAAATGTCCTTGAACTTTTAAAATCTTACCTAAACGATAGAAAACAAATAACAGAAATAAGCAAAATAAATATAGACAAAAAAAGAGAAGAAATGTTTCAATCGGAGGAACGCAATGTTGTCTACGGAGTTCCACAAGGAAGTATACTAGGACCACCACTTTTTACACTTTACATAAATGACTTCCCTATGGCAATCAAACATCCGATGACACTGTTTGCGGATGACAGTACGATAACAATCCCCTGTAATCAAAGAGATTTATATAAAGAGGACATAAACAATACACTGAAAGAAACTATAGAAGGGCTAGATAATAATAATTTAAAAATTAATTTAAATAAGACTATGATTATGCATTTTAGCCAGCGCGCATTGACTTTTCCTAATCTTGACATAACTTGCAATAATAAAACAATTGACGCAGTAAATACAACTAAGTTTCTAGGATTGACTATAGATAGGAATTTAAACTGGAAGGCGCACGTAGAGGCCCTGACTAAAAGAATTAGCAGTAGTGCGTACGCGTTGTACATTCTTTCACGAACGGTTGACATAGATGCGCGATTAACCGCGTACTACGGGCTAACAGATTCAATTCTCAGGTATGGGGTTATTTTTTGGGGTAATTCAACTAATAAAGAAACTGCATTTAAAGCGCAAAAGAGATGCCTCAGAGCCATGTTCAATTTAAAAACCACCGATAGTTGTAAGCCCTACTTCATAAGATATGAAATATTAACATTGGCATCCTTGTATATTCTGGAAACAGTAACGTTTGTTAGGCATAATAGTCACTTATTTCCGCAAATGGCGGATAAATATCCTAGAAACAGGCGTGATCCAAGTCAGGTCTGTCTACATAGAAGTAGGACGGCACTTATGCGCAAAAGTGTTTTCTACATGGCTCCTACTATTTATAATAAGTTACCCAAAAGTTGGAGGGAGCTTAATAATGACATTGATGAATGTTACTTAGATTTGACATAGGTATTTACATTTTTCTTTGCCATTTATTTGATATTTTACACAGAACTGGCATATAATTTTATTTGACATTTGTTTGATATTTTTTACATAGATTTGACATACATTTTTATTTGACATTTTTTGATATTTTACATAGTTTTTGTATTGTTTTTAATTGACATTTAGTAATTATTGTTTAAATTTATTGTCGTTTTTTCTTATTATATTTGATTGATATTTTACAAAGATTTGACATACATCTTGATTTGTCATTTGATTGATATTTTGACATTAATATTATTTATTTTATTTTTTTCCTATTGTTGACATTTTTGTAATTAATATGTTTAAATTCATTTTGGGTTTTCATTTTCAATCTGTTTTTGATGATAACTTTTAAAATATTTGCATGCCATATTAGGTGGCAAACATGTCCGAACCTTTTGTTTTTTCAATGTTATCCTGCATGCACGTATTATTTATTCTTGCATGTATACACGTGTTTTAGCAAATAAATATATCTTTATCTTTTATATATATATATACTTATATATATATATATAAGTATATATATATATATATATATATATATACTTATCATGTAAGTGGACAAACGGCTTATAAGGCTGACGAAGTGAGCGTAGGTATATGCTTTGTTTGATCTACTTCTTTCTTAAAAATCAAATTATTATAAAACAAAAAACCCAACTGCTAAAAATTAATTGTAAGAAATGTATTAATAATAAGGCGGGGGACAAACAAAATTACAGAAAAACTGACCAAAACTTTGCTTGTCACCGCTGGCAGCATCTCATAATTTATTTAATGTTTAAATTATTCTGGTACTTTTTTCTCTTTTCGGTTAATTTATTTTTGCATTCGCCTTTTTTGTTTTATTATAATTCGTTTTATTTCATACTTTTTAGTTTTAGTGATGAACGTATTCTCCAAATAAGTTATTTGGTTATTTTGATATCAAAGTTATGGTTATCTTGAATTTGTACCACAATAGGAACATAGTGTTCCAATCTATACATTTTTGGAATTGCCTATTTAATAGCTTTCATTAGATACCCATATTTTTTGGATAACGAAAAAAGAATTGTATCAACCCCTCTTTTAAGCTTATTTAAATATATATTTAAAAATAGCTATTATATTTTAAACATAGCTATTTTTTAAAATTATACGGCTTATGTCACTCCCACAATTGAGACGAATCCAACGACACTACATCACAATCATATGTCATAATCCGTTAAGCCGTTTGGGCTGTAGAGCGTGCTATAGAAATGGACATACATACATACATACGCTCGAAAAACATTACCCTCCCGCAGCCGGGTAAAAAAGTGTGCGGTTCTATTTACTTACCGAACCACAGATGCTCTTTGTTTTACATATAATAAACGTTTTATTTATAACGGTTTCAATTTAGAAAATATCAACAAAAGTCATATCTCTCTTAACTAGCACCAAACTGCCGAAGTAATGGCGACACATGTAAAATATTGATACTTTTCATTCACTTTCGTGCCTAACTGGTTTTTTGGGGGACCAAATCAAACCAGATTGGGATCATACTTTGGCTTGATTGAAATGATTTCAATGTCCATTAGGACCCAATACTGGATGAGAGCTGACCTTTTTAAAACCAAAGAATCAACCAAAGAATTGAATTTTTCATTCAACATGGACAATGCTGCGAACCTTTTGGGTACTTTTCCCGTTGACAGCGATACAGACGAATTTTATTGATCTTTCCTCCACTTCTTTATACCTCCTTCAAAATAATTACTATTTATAGGCTTCTATAATATTGTCTTGAAACTCAACAAATACAGATTATTATTATGCAATAAATTCTCGTATGGTCCGAACAGGGTTGCTTATGTAAACAGTATCGCACGTCACCAAACTTTGAAAACTTATGTGAACCCAACACACTCATGTCTCGGGATATAAACTAATTATAACAAGGATATACGTGTTATTTGGTAAGATAACATAGTTTGACAAGATCTTATTTATTTATGTACACAAAAAAACACTTTAAAGATCAAGTACATATAAAGTGTTGGTTTATAATAATGAAGACGAGTTTACTTGTATTAAACACTTTAATATTACCAATTTAAGTTAAATAAAAAAGGAAACATTTGTCTCGTAAAGTCACAGAGCAGAGAGAGAGCCACAGATAACAGGTACCTATGAGGGACATTTAGAAGGCGCGAAATTTAAATATTACAACACTCCCTTCAAATTAGAGCCTATTTAGCAAATAGAAAGATTACAAATTTAAAACAAAAATACAAAAATATTGTAATGATAATTTTAAATAATCACAAAAGAAACTACTTGTCATTATTAGGTTTACACAATCCAATATTATCACTCATAGATTTGAATTTCTCTTTTGGCAACGCTTTAGTAAAGATATCTGCATATTGACTGTTTGTGTTTACATAGTTGAGTCTAATAACATTTTCATAATATTTTTCCTTAATATAGTTGTATTTTATATCAATATGCTTGCAACGTTTGTGAAAATCACTATTTTTGACTAAATTAATTGCACTTTGATTGTCAATGTTTATAGTTACAGATCCCTGTTTGAATTTACTTAAGTCTTGTAATAGTTGCTTCAACCACATGGCCTCTTTTGTGGCTGCACAAGCCGCCATAAACTCGGCCTCAGTCGTAGATAAGGCCACTGTTTGTTGCCTTTGGGATGACCAAGTAACAGCAGCACCATGTTTGACAAAAACATAACCAGTTGTTGAACGCCTTGTTTCAATATCTTTGGCAAAGTCAGCATCACTATAGCCAACTAAATCAGTGCTGTTTGGTTTTGGTGTGTAACATAAACCATACTCTTTGGTGTCTTTTAAGTATTTCAGTATTCTTTTCACAGCGTTCCAGTGAGATTCGTTATAGCAGTGCAAAAATCTACTCACCTGACTGACAGCAAACGCAATATCTGGCCGACTTACTGTTGCTGCGTGTATAAGTGATCCCACGGCTTCTCTGTAGGGGTACTTTTTGTCAGGCAGTACATCAGTCTTCATAAAATTTACATGTGGGTCAGCTGGCACACTGTTCGAGTTTGCTTCAGTCATGTTAAATTTTCTTGATAATTGTTATATGTATCTAGTTTGGTGAATAAAAATACAGTTATTGAATCGTTCAATCTGCATTCCCACATAGCAGGTAAGTGAACATGTTTTGACATCAAATTTAGTTTTAAGATCATTAATCACTTCAGTTAGAACAGATTTTTCTATGCAAAATAATAGACCATCATCGACGTTCAGGCATTTGTAACATTTTATACCTCTAATTACTCCAATATAAATACACTGATCTGCTTTGCTTCTTTCAAACCCAAATTTATTTAAAACTGAGTTGAATTTTGTGTGCCAGCATCTTGGTGCCTGTTTCAACCCATACAAGGATTTGACACGCTTACATACCATTCTTGGACAGCAGTCGAGTCCCTCAGGTGGTTTCATAAAGATGGTTTCTTGCAGGAAAGGTCACCATACAGGAAAGCAGTGGTAATGTCAAATTGAATTATTTCTTGATGTTTCTGAGCTGCAATAGATAATTATATACGAATTGAGTCATACCTCACAGTTGGTGCAAAGGTTTCATCAAAATCAATACCCTCTGTCTGTGTATATCCTTTTGCACAGAGTCTAGACTTGTAACGAGGACCTGTTGGATCATTTTTAATGCGGAACACCAATTTTCACCCTATAGGTTTGATGTTTTTATTATTTTCTACCAATGTCCAAGTTTTATTCTTATCATGTTATTTCTGTTCTTCATTAATTGAAACTTTCCATTTTTCGGAGTCATCAGAGGTTATAGCTTCATTATAATTCTGTGGAGTAGAGTGTATCTCATTGTTGCTGCAGCACAGGTAAGTATTATCTTCATTATTATTTAATTTTGTTAATTCTTTATTTCTAGGTCTCAATGTTATTTTGCAGGATTCAGGTGTTTTAGCACGTGCATTTGGAATATAATCAGGATCTGACATATCTCCTTGATCTGAGAGATATTCACTAGTATTTAAGGTATCAGTTGTGTCACTGGAACTCAGAGACGTATTATTGTCATTTAGTTCCAATGTTGAACTATTCGGAGATTCCTTCTCAGTCAGATTTACAGGAACATAATTCCGTTTTACTGTGGTCTCAAGGAAAATAGCATCTCTACTTTTAATCACAGTTTTGGACTTGGGTATAATAAATCGGTAACCTTTTGTGGTCTCACAGTATCCAATAAAAATAGCTTTCAGCGATTTATAGTATCATTTTTCCTTTTCTCTTTCGGAAGATGTATCATTGCTTCACAGCCAAATATTTTGAGGTTACTTAAATTTGTTTTTTTCTTGGACCACATTTCTTCTGGCATTTTATAATCCAATAATTGTGTTGGAGATCTGTTATTGAGATAATCTGATGTGTGAATCGCTTCAGCCCAATATTGCTTACAAAGATTTGCATTAATTAATAGACACTTAGCTTTTTCAACTAAAGTTCGATTCATACGCTCGGAGACTCCGTTTTGCTGAAGTGTTGTTGTTTGGTGAATAATACCAGCCTTTACAAGGAACTCAGAAAATACTTTGTTCGTGTATTCAAGCCCATTGTCTGTACGTAAACATTTTATACTGCACTCTAGTTGGTTTTAAACCTAAATTCTTTAAATTTATCAAGAGCTTCTGATTTCTTTTGCAAAAAATAAACAAACACCTTCTTAGAGTACTCATCAATGAATGTGATGAAGTACTTTGCACCTCCAATTGAAGTTGTTTCCATTGGTCTATAATTATCTGAATGAACCAATTCAAGCAATTTTGTAGCTCTTGTACTGCTTGACTTAAATTGCAAGCGTGTCTGTTTGCCCTCTAGACAAGTCACACAGGTAAGATTATCAGGTTCCTTTGATAATTTCACACCATCAGTATTTTCTTCGATTTTCTTTAGATCACTGAAATTGAGATGTCCTAAGCGCTGGTGCCAGAGATAAATATCTTGTTTGTCAACATCAGATATGCATGCTTGCACATTTTGTAGATTTATCCGGTACATATTGTTGATCAAAACAGCTGTTGCAACTACTTTCTTTTCTCTGTTTAATATCACACAGCCTTCATTACTAAACTTCACTTCACTACCATGATTTACAATCTGGCTAACTGAAAGTAGGCTTGTTGCCAACTCAGGCACATACAGAACATTTTGAAATAAAATTTTATTAATCTGACCTTTGTCATCATAGACATCCAGGCTTAACTGACCACAGCTTTCTACAGGTAAGGATTTGTCATTTGCTACTTTAATTGTTTTAATCAGTGGCGCTGTTTCATTATGCAATAAGTGTTTGGTCATATGAACTGAAACGCCGGAGTCTATAAACCACGCATCGCTGGAACTGGTAGAAGCTATGAATGCAGCGGCAAAGCTAGAACTTTCTGTTTTTGGTTTCCGTTTAGACTTGCGCTCTGTGCTTATATGACCATGTCTGTTGCATGTATAAAACCGTGGCCCTTTATCACGTATCACTGTTGCTCATTTTTACATCCTGTAGAATTTTGGCTTAAACTGAATCTGCGCTTATTTTCATACCAGAATTTTCGATAGCCATGATCATTGGTTTGTATGTTTCAGGTAGGCCGGAGAGAAGCAGGGTCCCGAGCCACTCATCGTCTACTTTGATGCCAATATTGCGCAGTTTATGAGCTGTAGTAACCACTTTACTGACATATCCTTCTACATTTTGACATTCAGCGAGAGTTGTAGTACATAACTCACGAAGTAAACCCACTCGGCGTGTTAGTCCTGAGTCGTCGAAAGCATCTAGATTGTCCCACACTTCTTTTGCTGACTTAGCCTCTTGTACGTGGACATAGTTGCAAGTTATCATCCTTACCTTGTTGCCATTCCACCAATTCGAACCAAGCGCTTCCAAACATCCTTTATAATGCGCACAGCGAATGAGTGGAACTCACTGCCTGCGTCTGTGTTTCCGAACGCATTCAACCCGAATCTCTTCAAAGTTAGAGTGAACAGGCTACTTCTGGGTAAGCTCACTCCATCGTAGACTCTGTCTCTGTCACTTATGACCTAGACTAGAGTCAAGAGCAAACCCATTACAAATAAAAAAAAAAAAAAAAAATAGTTGATGGAATCCACTAGTAGGATCGTCTTTGTTTTTGCCTTCAGGTCACGCTTTGGATCAGCAGTATAACTTGTTGAACTTTCTACACAATCCCAGAGTTCTTTGTGTTCGAGGTAGGTTTTGACGGCAAATCTCCATGTGGAGTAATTATCACGGCCGGTCAGTTTCTCTATTAATGTCAATGGGTTGTTTGAAGACATATTTTGACACTTTTTTTTATCAATTATACTAGATCCGCGTGACAATGTTGAGGTTAGATTTATTTAACAATTTTTAGATTATCACTATGTCCAGGTTTGACAGGGCATCTAGGGCCCATAACCTGTTGTTTTATAATAATGACGACGAGTTTACTTGTATTAAACACTTTAATATTACCAATTTAAGTTAAATAAAAAAGGAAACATTTATCTCGTAATGTCACAGAGCAGAGAGAGAGCCACAGATAATAGATACTTATGAGTGACATTTAGAAGGCGCGAAATTTAATTATTACAACATAAAGATAGAATAGCACAAAGGTGCTGCTTATTTCTAAAGAAATTTCTTCCAGCAGACCTACGACAGGAAAATAAGAAACAGGTTAAATAAGTAACATAGACACAGTGTGTATAAGTAAAAGGAAAGATAATAAAACTAAACTAATACAAATATAACATATAAAATTGCAATAAGTGCCTCAACAATATTATATATATGAAATATACATAATTACTATAAAATTAATAAATACCTATAATATATAAGATCACGGGATAGAAGAAAGATAGTGTGCTTTGACTTGTTTTTTAAATATAGAGACAAATTAAGCGTCACGGATCTTAGGTGGAAGTGAGTTCCACAGTCGTACTGCATGAACAGAGAAGGAGTGGGAATAGAAACGAGTTTTATGGGATGGGAAATTGAGATGGAATTTTAGGCGCGATCTACACAGGACGTCGTAGCAGGGCGAGTAAACGAAAAACGGTCGCGCAGGTAGCCAGGGTATGCAGGTTTAAAAAGGATGTTGAACAGGAGACATAATATGCGAGTATTCTTGCGAAGACAGATAGGGAGCCACTTGAGATCCTCGCGGAACTGAGAGACATGATTGTATTTCCTAAGACCAAAAACAAAACGAATACACAGGTTTTGCAAGCGCTCAATCTTATTTAAGAGCTCCTCAGTAGCATTCAGATAGCAGGCATCGGCGTAGTCTATGATCGGCTGAATTAAGGTTTGGGCTAGATAAATTTTAGTTTTAAATGGCAGGCAACTTAGAAGAGTTTTTAAAGAGTGGAAGGAGAAATGCACCTTACGACTAACTTCATTTCTCTTCATCTTAGTTATGATCATAACCATAAATATGATGTAAACACAGACGTTCTTGTGGTCGTGTTTGATTTGATTGGGTTCTATATTATGGGGTTTGGTTTCCGCACTTAGTCCTTCAGGTGGACCATTGTGCGTGTGGTTTGATTGGTTGTAACGGCGTACCTAGATTATAACAATCTATACGAGAGACCGGTCTATACGAGTGGTTACTGTTGGTCGCTCATCTGACCAACTAGATATCAACGCCGGGGTACTCTCAGCAACATTGTTCTTGCTGCATATAAACGATCTGCTAAAACCCGGCCTAAAAGGGCAACTTTAGGTATGCAAACGACAGCACTGCTGAAATATACGTATCCTACGCGCGCACTACTGGGTCTTAGATCCAGTCTGGTCAGACTGGGTGTTACAAATGTCAAGGACCTGCGAATGCCTGCCGAGTCCAACGGCTGAACATGTTTCCTGAGATAAGGGAGAATCTCGGTATGGACACCCATCAATGGTTTGATCTCGACATGCGTTGCTTATTCTTAAAAATCGGTTCGTACGGTAGTTATTATTAAGCCACGATTCCATTCTATCTACACAGCACAAGAAAAACAAAGATAAACGCAGTAATACTACGTTCATAACTATTGTTCCAGAATATTTTATTACCATTCAAAGAGTTCCAACATTTGTTTTGGGGTCGTGGCTATAATAAAACAGTAATAAAGTGGAGTTTCATATCAGTAGAGAGAGCAAATTTGGCGTTCACTTATAAAAACAACCGAATAAATCTGCCATTATTATTTAGAACAGAAGCAAACTGCATTATGAGTTGGCAATTTTTTTCTAGAGCAATAATTTGAAGATAACGAGGCGATCATCCAATATGGTATACTTAAAATATGTGATAGACACTATTTATATCACTTAAAAATACAATACTAATGCTTTTTTTTTCCAGAAATAGCCTAAATCTACCGTATTTTATTTTTGGTTATTGACTTATCATTAACCAAAAATTGCATTTACGCCGCCCAAAATAGTTTAACCACATTACAAACACTATAATGTTCTGCCTATCGTGATAATTGCCGGTATAAGTAATATGCAACGTTTCCGTTATTATTGCGTCGACACGCAGAAAATGGAGAATTTAGTAAGGTACGCAATGTATTATAGATATATAGGTAGATGACCAGTGGAGGACCATGGTTACAACCTCGATTTATGAGTTTATGAGTATGACCATATGGGTCATGCATGGCGAAATATGGGGCCCTATGTTCAGAAGCGGACGTCTTTCAGATAAAATGATGATGATGATGATGCATACTTCTCTAGAGGCCACGTGGCCAGTGGCCACGAAACCAGAGAGCATTAATTGTGATGGAAAAAAAATCATCATCGGTCTTTAAATTACAAACCGATTTCCTTTTCATTCTATCCTATAGCTGGCGTTTCACAATGCATTGACTGTTTTAACTGCATACTATTTAAAAAAAATGAAATTGTCAATTAATCTTGCAGTCTAGCCCAGATGCACAATCCCGTAACATGAGTGCCCTTGGGAATTTCTGGCTTCTAAATACAGTAATGTCAATGTTATCTACAAATCAGAGCTGTTGCGAATATACGCATCTGCAATAATTATTCCGGTTGTTCATGTGGATGCTTGTTGCTCGGGTCGCTATAAGAAATAAAATAGGTGGGGCCGGCGACTGGAACAGGCTGTGGCCGCGTGCCGTACACACATGCTCATTGACCAAAAGGAGCGAAGATTTTGTTCGGTGTCAAGATCCGACGCGTTTGCTATTGTGTAATTGAAACTGTTTGCACCCACGCAGACGCAGACGTGTTTTTATCGACACCACCAGCCAGTGATCCTCCTAGCGAACAATAGTTCAGTAGCGCGGGTTTAATTTGTATGCCCCTTCTTAACAGAATTGACCCAGAAAAGGCGGCAAGTAATATTGCTGCCTTTTCTGGGTCAATTCTTATTAAAACAGTGCTCGATTTTTTACTTTATGTATTTACTATATATGAAATAAGAATATTAAAAATTACTATATTATTATTTCGCCACCCTTATAGTTTCTTATAAAATATTTTAAGATCCGCATCCGCAGATGTGAAAAAGCCTGCATCCGCAACCTCCCTGCTACAATTGACAGCCGGGACCAACGGCTTTTAACGTACTATCCAAGGCACACCGGCGTCTCAGTGTATAATGCAAGGCCACCCATCCTCGGAACGACCTTGGCAAGCGCTGCTTAACCTGAAAGATTGACGCGAGCGGCTGTTATAACTTAACCACGAGCTCCTTGAACAGAATGTAAAATGATACTTCAAATAAATTGCTCAACCTTTTCGTTCATTCAGTGTTCATATACCTTCCTAAATTGGAAATCAGGTCACGTGCACACCGTTTCAACCTTGCCATAAACCTGAGCTCGTCGCTGGTGTAAATATCATAAAAGTAGTTTATTTCGGGTACTAAGTAATAATTTGTTTCATTTACAACAGTTGTTTTTGAAGTTATTTACTGTACTTATACGAAAATATGCACCATTTTGAAGTTGTATTGTTTTATTTGCCCTAGGACACAGCGGTTGGAAATGTTCATTATTAGTGTAGATTTTTATTAGTTTCCAGTGATTTATGTTAGACTTTGCTGAGTACGGGTGGTACGGGTGGTCCTGAAAATTATTAAAATGTTCTTCCTGCCAATAATTCCAATGATACTAGTGCTGGAATCAGAGTTCCAAGTCATAGTTATTAGTTGAAAATAGAACAAAAATATCAATTATTGTTTCAATGATCTTGTACATCCAACATAGTTCGACGCAAAGCGGCAGGTACCTATACAGTCTCCATTATATCACACACCATCACAAAATGGGTGATATTAACCTCATTATTATCTTGGTAAAATCCTGTTTTTCCTCAACGAGTCCCACGCAAATAAGGCACATAAACACGGATGTTACCATTACTTTTAAAAACATTTCTATCGTAAAAATGGGTCTAAAACTGACACGTCGGAATGTACGATTAAGGAATTCTCCGAACGATGTAATGGAGTTCCATTACGTCACAACGTAAGTACAGTCACGTGCAAAAAGGTACACATTTGGGGTAGAATTACCCTACACGATGATATGAGCAATTTCGCATCTATGTCTAGATCAATATCAAGCACGAATTTGCGACTGTAGAAATTCGTGCTTGATATTGATCTAGACATAGATGCGAATCACTTTCGGCTTGCAGCTTCAACTGATCTTTGAGCAATTATTGATGAAGTAGTAAACGAAGTCTCTTTCACCACACACATACCATTACACAAATTATAAAAAATTAATTAATTTAAAAAAAAATAAAAAAATTGTGAGAATCATTGTTGAATTTTGACTGCGTCCTTATTTTGTCTATGATTGTACATGTAAGCCGTAATGTTGTCGAGCACGTCACACGTTGGGATTTGCGCCGCGTCACCGATATTGAGTGAACTCTTGAACGGACGAAGAAGTATCGAAGCGACTGACGTACATAATTATTCATAGGGTTCCGTACACCTACCCTACACCTACCCTACACCTACCCTACACCTACCCTACACCTACCCTACACCTACCCTACACCTACCCTACACCTACCCTACACCTACCCTACACCTACCCTACACCTACCCTACACCTACCCTACACCTACCCTACACCTACCCTACACCTACCCTACACCTACCCTACACCTACCCTACACCTACCCTACACCTACCCTACACCTACCCTACACCTACCCTACACCTACCCTACACCTACCCTACACCTACCCTACACCTACCCTACACCTACCCTACACCTACCCTACACCTACCCTACACCTACCCTACACCTACCCTACACCTACCCTACACCTACCCTACACCTACCCTACACCTACCCTACACCTACCCTACACCTACCCTACACCTACCCTACACCTACCCTACACCTACCCTACACCTACCCTACACCTACCCTACACCTACCCTACACCTACCCTACACCTACCCTACACCTACCCTACACCTACCCTACACCTACCCTACACCTACCCTACACCTACCCTACACCTACCCTACACCTACCCTACACCTACCCTACACCTACCCTACACCTACCCTACACCTACCCTACACCTACCCTACACCTACCCTACACCTACCCTACACCTACCCTACACCTACCCTACACCTACCCTACACCTACCCTACACCTACCCTACACCTACCCTACACCTACCCTTTTCAACCTTTTTAATTGATAATATATTTTTTTTTATGTATTCTGCTATTCAGGGCGGAGACAAATCCAACGAAACAAAAACCATGAAAATTGATCCAGCCGATCTCGAGTTATAAGTGTAGTAACAAACCCGTCTTTCTTTATACACCGTGAAATTTAAGTGGTTGTTTTCCCGCGGCAGAACGACTTGCCTTTAGGAGTACTTTCGAAGCATAGAGTTAAAGTAAAAAAATAACGATGTTTTTATTTTAAAATAATTTAAAAAATATTCATCAACTCGAAAAAGTGAGTAACAATAGTAACTAGTAGGTACTAGGTACTACGGTGAATAATACGGTGGTGACGCGAGTAGTACCTAGTACCTACAAGTTACTATTGTTACTCACTTTTTCGAGTTTATGTTTTTTTTTTTTAATTATTTTAAAACAAAAACATCGTTATTTTTTTACTTTAACTCTATGCTTCGAAAGTACTCCTTAAGGCAAGTCGTTCTGCCGCGGGAAAACAACTACTTAAATTTCACGGTGTATATATATAGAAGATATGAGGTCACTTTAGGAGACAAAATCAGAATTAAGGCGACAACAAGCCCCAGCGACCTTGAGCGATTGGGAGGAGCTTGCACCGCACCCCCGCGACCCCGCAACTACACGCTCGTAATTTCGTAGGGTAACCATACGCTTCAGACGGTGGGGACTACTGACTGTTTTTTTTTATGTAGTGAGAAATAATAAGGTAGCATCCTAATAATAAATATTATTTTAATAGTGGTAAGATCCTACTAATATTCAAAATGCGAACGTATGGATGGCTGGATGGATATTTGTTCCTCAATCACACCAGAACGGGTGAACGGATCTGGGTGAAATTTGGCACAGAGATAGATAATAGTTCGGAATATCACATTTATTTCATCCCGGTAAAATGTTCCCTTGGAGTAACAAAACACTACACGCGGGTATAGCCGCTAGCGGAAGCTAGTGGTTTATATATTTACATTAGTAATCAATGTGCTCATTCATATATAGGCAATTAGCTGTCCCCCGCGGCTTCGCTCCCGTCAACTGGCTAGGTAGGTACCTACCTCTCTACCCTACCACAGATAATATAATACTAGCCTACAGATGCCTCATCCCATACAAAGAAACCGTGCCGAGGTAACTAGCGTTTTTCATCTGATTATACCGATTATTTTTTGTAAATCGATCGCGTTCGGTTCCGTTCCACGGCGATAGATATATCACCATCTATATCCGTGGAACGGAACCGAACGCGATGGATGTACAAAAAATAATCAGTATAATCAGTACAGTACGTCGGCACGGTTTCTTTGAATGGGATGAGACACCACTGACCCTACCTACCTACCCACCGACTTACCTATCTCTCTACCCATAACTACCTACCTACTTACCCTACCTATTCTACCCAACTCTATCTACCCTACCTACCTACCAATAAAAAAAATTACTAAAAGTAGCCAATGTCCTTCCTCAGGATGCCATCTATCTCCATGCCAAATTTAATTGAATTCCGCTTAGTGGTTTAGGCGTGAAAAGGTAGATAGGTAAATAGTGTAACAATAATAACAAGTGATAAAAACATAAAATAAAGACATGTGATTTGTGTGCATGGGCGGATCCAGAGGGGGGGGAGGGGGGGGGGCACGGGACACTTGAAATAAAATGAATTGAATTATTAGTACATTATTACTTATGTCTATCGTCATTGCTCGATTTTTCCTTCGTTTATTTTTATTTTCTTTTTCTGCTTCTTATTTTCTTTTGCGTTCTACAAGAATATATCATATATGTACGGGACGGACGTAATCGCTCGAGTTAGGTAGAATTCGGGAGGTTGTAAGGCTCCTGCTCTAAGTGCGTTGACGCCCTTGCACCTATTGTTCAGTTGTCAATAGGAAATCAGGAACCCAGGAGTTGTTTGAGGGCCGCTAGGTGTTCTCAGGTGAAGGTCTGATGTCCAGGAAAAAAATACTTGATTCTTCTTAACGAGTTGCGATGTTTTTTGAGCTTTTCGTTACGGAAAGCTGCGTGGATTTTTACTTGTGAAAATAATGGCTACGAATTGAACGCCGCGCATGCGTACTATTCAACCACCAAACTTTACCGTAACGAGCGCCTCGAATTTGCGCACGCGCCGATTTTATTTACAATTTTATTACAAACCTTAGCTAAAAACCGACAGAACCCCCCTATCCCTGAAGGGATCAGGGAGTATGATACATGGCTGGATGCGCCCTGGAACGCTCCATCCTTTGTTCCTATCTGGTACTCCTGAAGAGATTCTCCAGGAAGAATGGGGAATGAAGGAAATTCTGCCGATTTTGGGACTTAGAAGCTATTATCTTCTAAAGTATACAATACTAGTACTAGATTACTACGGATCTTGAAGCCCTTCTATAAGGCTATAGAGTCACGCCACTTCTATGCCTGTATCTATATCTTCCAGACGCTCAGCCGCCTGGAAGTGTCAGACTCAACGAAAAGTACCAACTTTTAACATAAAAGGCTATTCCACGCTCAAACTATCCGAGGGATCTCCAGTCATCAAGCACCATTCGGTAGCCCTTGCAACAAGCTACCCTGTGGTAGTACGTTGGTGGGTGCAGCCCCAACCCTCGAAGAAGAAATCACCTTTAAGTGGTCGGCGCAACAAGAAAGCTAGCTGTGGAACCCTGTAGTCTTTCAACAAGGTTATCTCCCCAACCACCAGAGCTAGGCTCCTTGCAGGAGTGTGGTTGGATAGGCAAGGAGTTGGGCTGTCGAATGATGGTACCTTGATGGGTGTACCATCAGCCCTTCTAGAGTTCCAGGCGCCGGGAAGCGGCCAAAATAGGAAAATGCGTGTATTTCCACAGCTTTAATGAACCAGTGGCATCAGACGAGCCACATACTGGCACTGAGTGATGACTGGATCCAGGCGCCTGTCTACGGGCTGTCGAAGGTAACGCTTCTGATGGCATGTCAGTAACCTTTCAGGCACCAAGTGTGTCTGAAGATGGTGAGTCCGCTGACAGACGCATAGGAACGTCTATTGTGGTTCATATAAGCACATTATCTCAAGTAAACAGTGTTTATGAACTAGAATTACTTAAGTGCCACTTAGTTATAGGGCTTAGGCAGAAGTCTAGGCCGCTTAAAAGAACTAGATTTGCGAATGATTAGTTTTCTTAGTGTTTACTTGAGGGAAATGTGTGTATATTCACCTTTCTAGGGTGAAATTCTATTATCCCTGGCTATGTACTATTATTATGTATTGTTTTCCAGTCATAGCGCCAGGATAGGACACCTTGATGATGTGTCCTAATAGACTAATGTGTGTAAGGTAAATACGAGTAATACAATTTGGCACGTGAGCGTATCGCACATGGCCCTACAAGCGACCCTGCGTTTTTGAGAGTTGTAGGACAAAAAATAATCAACATACCAAGTTTCCTCCGTGCCTCGGAAGCACGTTAAGCCGTTGGTCCCGGCTGTTATTTGAAGATCTTTGACAGTCGTTACGGATAGTCAGAAGCTTGAGATCTGACACCTGTCTTGCCAAGGGGTACCGTGTTACCCAGTTACTGGGTTGTGGAGGTCAGATAGGCAGTCGCTCCATGTAAAACACTGGTACTTAGCTGAATCCGGTAAGACTGGAAGCCGACCCCAATATAGTTGGGAAAAGGCTAGGCAGATGATGATGATGAGGACGAAAAATAATCAATTTTATTTATCTAAGCTATTACATGGCTCACCTAAATATTACACACATAACGCTAGTACATTAGTTATACTGAATTTTTCTTACGCACAAAACTATATAACAGGTGCCGCCACCTCGCAAGTCATTGTGAACTAAGAAGTAAAGAAAAAATCACGGGAGCCCCCTGGTAGTTCGTGACCAGGATCTCCACGTCGATCTTAGAATCCCCACAATTCAACAGTTCATCAATCAATCAATCAATCATTTATTTTGTAAAACATAGGTATGGTTACAGATGGTATATTATTATAATATGTGCACTATGTTTTGCCAATATCTGGCGTACAAAGTAGCGCATTTCCAAGCGCTACTTCGACAAAGCTGTGAACCACAGCAACCCCCTAATTCAAGCGGCCTCCCGCTATGAACTTGCCCAAATCTCCAAGATTCGTCGACCAAGGCTCGCCCTCTCCATCCCCGATGACGCCACTACCCTGCTCCAAGAGAGCAAGAAAGAGACTAGCACAATTCGCATACACAGACCACCTTCGATCCGTCCTCGCCGCCGAGGCCCGCCAAGATATACAAGCTAGCCCACGCAATGCTGTGCCGTAGTTAATTTCTAGTTAGTTAATTGGAGTTTCTTGTCCGTTCTTCTCCACGTAGGCTTATTCCAACCGGATGGTAGAATCACTTTATTAAGATCCAGCCATAGTTGTCCCCCCAGCGACGCCCTGAGCCGAGGTTCGACCCCACAGGGGGTAGCCCTCAGCGTTGTCGCTTAGGATTAGAAATTTGTGCCTGGCTGGAGGCTATATAGCTTAGTCTCCACAGGGAAGCCCGGTTAAGTAGTTGTCAGTCACTTTGACCGAACTACGAGACGCCACATAGAAAAAAAAAATACAATGCATTTAGTATGGGATGGCGTATGGATACGTCCGCTCACCTCACCAGGTGAGAGGACGTATCTAAGTATCCCATGTATAACATTAGTATATAAGCTATAACGTTCATATATACGCTAATATATGCTACGTGACGCACCGTCGCGAACAAAATAAATATTCATATGAGTCGACTATGTTAAAATCATTGTTTACCTAGCAGGGACTGATTCCTCTTTTTCGGTCACTTTGTGAAAGAATGATGGATCCCCTCAGATATAGTTGCTTCAATTATTGCAGAACTGAAATATAATTACAATGAAAAATAAAACGAAACAATCTATACTGTGTCCGCAGGGGCAAAAAACGAAATATGAACAAACCATAATAAAGGTATTAACAGTGACTCCTTTGCTGTCAGGCTGTCACGAGATGCATCATGAGATGCTTATTTCATACAACAACCAAATACCAAACACTGAAATGCATAAATATGGCAAACATTTAAATTATTAGAATTAATATTTGTTTCAGGATATTTACCATGTTCCCAAATATTAATTGTAATGATTGTGACCATGTCAGCTTAAAAATGTAAACAAAAAAATAGGTATTACTAAAACCAAAAACAATAGCTGACATTAAAACCATTGCCACCCCCCCCCCCGTATCCGCGCCTGGTGGCTTCCAAATATAAATAAATACTCTTTTATTACTAAAACTGTGTAAAAACTATAAACAGCAGTCTAATTGCGTAAGTGAATTCGACAAGGCAAAGGGATTGACCCCATGAAAGAACATTAACCAATCTCATGCGAGATGAAAGACGCGATGTGGATTTTCGTCTACGTGATTGGTCGACTGTTCATATTCTTTCATGGAGTCATACCCTTTGTCTTGCCAAATTCAATTACGCAATTAGGCTGTTGATATTATAATGAAAAATCTACTGATACATTATTATGTTCAAATAATACTAAATTCGGAATATTAAATTAGGTATACATTTACCTATCGGTACGTATGTCCATATTTTCATGATCAATAAGCGGAGTTGCCTTTTTCTTCTGTTCTGTACAGCCGGAGCTACAATTTCAATGTGTGTATGTAAGTAGGTATAGATAAACCATTATCTCATATTATGCGAAATTAGTAAGGTAGTCGTATATGTCGTACTGCCACAAAACAGAGCCAAATAATTCATCTTCGCATCCGGAGATGTAATTCAGGTACAACACGGTCAAAATAAATGTGCACCTCGCTGGATTGCGAACCCACTTCTGCCAACCCGCGCAGCGCCCTACGTTTGTCCCGGGCGAGAGTCGAACGTCACTACGACAGAGTGACGCTGACGTGACAGTGCCAAGTGCACAGTTATTATCCCCGAGCAGTACGTACTTGGAGTGGAGTACTATACTTACAACTATGCCAATAATTACATTCACATACTTTTTGAAACTGTTATCCGGACTGTCCCTACTAGGATGGTGGTATGGTTACATTGAATGCAATGCCAATACGCACCTCCTCTCTGCATTTATATATGGAGAATCTTTGTTATTTGGTATTTTTCTATAACAGAAATAACATAATTATTTTAATAAAATAAAAGTATGTTTATTAAAAAATTACTTTATATTTATGTTATGTGTATTTTTTAATTTACTAAATTAAACTTCATGAATACATTATTGATAATTAAAATATGCTACTTACCCAAGTAATCTATCTCTTTTTCAAAAAAAAATATTTACCAACCATTTTAGCGCGAACCTTATAAACAAGCAAATAAAATTGTGTCCTTTTGCTCCGAGCGGCCGAGCGTCAGCGTCCACCCGTGACAGTGGTCACCGATGCACTGCCGCCCGTCGCCCGGTAGAGCCCCCGCTTCAACGCGCACCAAGTTTAGTCGGCAAAACTAATAACCTTGATTTACTAATCACAATTTAAAAAAAGCTTCAGATTAAATTTTTTTTAATTTAATTTCCATTTAGATGGTGAAAGTTTCATAAAAATACGCCCAGTGGTTTTTGCGTGATTGTCGTTTTTTGGTCCGCGTTAGGCGTTACTTTGCAAATTAATTAAACTATGTTATACTAATATATTTTAAAATGTACTCAGATGAAATTATTGAGAAAACGCTCTAGTATAACATATATTTTTTCCAAAAAAATACGACTAGCCGTTTAGGCGTGATTCTTATTTTAAAATCAGCTACTCAAGGATATCTGCGCCTTAAAATCTTTATTCTAGGTTTCGACTCTTAGAAGAGTATTTTTTGAGGTACCTATGCATGTAGTAGTTTTACTTGAAGCAAAATCTATTGTGTAGTTCTTTTGAAATGTATGTTTTTATTTTTAGATCACAAAATATTCAAGTAGTGTAAAACACTAGAAAATAATCTGAATGATTCTTGAAAACTGTCTTTAATACACAAACGCAATTTAAGTTTGGTGAAGGCGTAGTTTGATAAGCTAAAATTAACTACTATAAATGATACCATTATTTTGATATTTAGAAACTATTAATTACTCTAAAAATCATCTAATCCAACACAATAAGAAGTCTAGACACTTTAGAAAATTACTTAACGTTTGTATTTTCGTTAATAAATATTAATATTTAATGTTTCTCTGCGACTTTGAAAACTTTAGACAAATCCGTAGAATATTTTTATGGATTTACAACATATTATTATTCAAAAAAGGTTTCATTCGTAAGTTCTACGACCTCCTACATTAGATACTTTCCTGGAGAACTTTGTAGGTAAGTACCTATCAATAAGTACTTTAAAACAAATTTCCAAAGACGGTCCGTGATCCCTTTGAGCCCTATTATAAAATACGGGCTTAGTTTCTCTTATTTAAATACGCTTGATTTATGTTTCAGGGATATTTCGAGCTCTAATAATGTTTGCAAGTTAGGATTTTGGGACTCAACTTCCTAATTCTTCCTAATTTTGTTACATTAACTTTACTTTATACCAACAGAGTAGTAAATTAATAAACGCAGCATGCAAACTTTAAGGAAGTATCTAAATTCTGGTCATATTTGTGCGGGTCAAAACAAGAATTCGGGCTTTTATATCCTGCCAGCCGACCAGCCGGACTGCACTGATATAATCTCATCTTGAAAAAACGTAGTTGAAGTGAGTTGGAACTTTACTTAAGCTTTCACGAAAAGATTTTAAAAGAATAGCACTAGTCATAGGGGTGTCGATGTGTTCAGAAATGGTATACTCATCTAAATATTTAGGTTCCGCTGAAAGAGAAACTTAACTTTTGTTCGATCAATCAGCGCGGCTGTTCACCAATTTACTCAACACAATATCCAGAAAATTTTTGTTAGATAACTACTAAATTTCGGCGGGTTGGAATGTATATCCTACTAATATTACTCACTACAGACCAATCTCCATTCTCCCTTTCCTATCAAAGATCTTGGAAGCAGTTGCTCTGAACCAAATATCCTCCTTCGTGTCCCGCAATAACCTATTGTCCCCTTTCCAATCTGGTTTTCGGCCCGGCCATAGTACAGCCACAGCCTTGCTTAAAGTTACTGAAGACGTCAGGACCGGCTTGGAGGGTTCGAGGTTGACGGTGTTGGTTTTAATAGATTTCTCCAATGCATTTAATACCGTCGATCACGACATTCTCCTGGCCATCCTGTCTCAAATTGGGGTTTCTTCGTTGGCACGGGATTGGTTTTCATCATATCTTCGTGGTCGCCAGCAGGCGGTACGTGCTGATCAGAAATTCTCCGATTGGTGCGCTCTGGAAACAGGCGTTCCACAAGGCGGTATACTCTCTCCACTCTTATTTTCTTTATTTATTAACTCTATTACTACTATCCTCAAATGCTCCTACCATCTGTATGCTGATGATCTGCAGCTCTACGCGCAATCTGACATTCTCAATCTGGATAGCTGCATCTCACTATTGAATGCTGACCTTCAAGCAATCGCTGACTGGTCTAACAGATTTGGGGTTACTGTCAATGTCAGTAAATGTCAGGCTATCCTTATTGGTAGTTCGTATTTTCTACGAACCTTGGACAATGGCCTTCTGAAGCCGCTTATTTTCGGCAATACTGTTATCCCTCTCTCGCCTCACGTTAAAGACTTAGGCCTATTCATTGATGACAAGTTAAGCTGGTATAAGCAGGTCGCTCAGATTAGCCAGAGAGTCACATTCTCACTGCGGTCTCTCTATAGATTCAAACATTTTCTTCCGTCTAGCACTAAAACTACCTTGGTTCAAGCTCTTGTTTTGCCTATAATCGACTATGCTGATGTTTGTTACTCTGATCTATCCCAAGAACTTCTTAACAAAATGGATCGACTTCTTAACAACTGTATTCGCTTTATTTTCGGGCTTCGAAAATATGATCACATTTCTTCCTTCCGTTCTCAGCTTAAATGGCTGCCTATCCGTCAGAGGAGATCCCTAAGATCCCTCTGCATGCTCTTCAACATCATGAACGATCCTTGTACTCCTGATTATTTAAAACAATATTTTAAAGTGTTGGGCAGTTCTCACGATCTTAACCTTCGAGCTTCCAAAAACTTACTTCTCCATATTCCTTCTCACCGCACTGGGTTTCTATCTAATTCTTACACTGTCTCTACTATAAAACTCTGGAACGTCGTCCTTCCCCTTGACATAAAAAAGGCTGAGAGTAAATTTTCATTCAAGCGTAGGTTACGGAACTATTACTTATCCTCTCTTACATAGCTCGGTCTTCGTCATAGTTATTATATTTAAATTTCTGTTTCATTTAGAATAGGATATTTATTATAATATTTATTAGTCTATTGTTTTAAAAATTATTTATGTATTTTATTAGTTAGATAGTTTATTAATATCCGCCTTAATTATTGTTCATATATATATTTTTTGTACCCCTACCACTGTTGTGTTCTTTTTTAACCCCAAGGTTGACTGGTAGAGAATGCCTTGCTGCATTAAGTCCGCCTATGTATCACCATTGTACATAAAGTTTAAATAAATAAATAAATAAATAAATATTATAAACGCGACAGTGTGTGAGGATGGGTGGATGGATTTTTGTTAGTCTTTCACGCAATAACTACACTACGAAATTATAGTTTGGGAAAATTAACAGTAATGTAGCGGCATCTAAGCCAATTTACTAAAACCTGACGTCACTCGAAATCCTGCATCGCGCAAGTAGAGTTTTCGCTGCGATTTAAACACTTACAACAGTCCGAAGGCAACCATCGGGCAGTTGCCCGGACCAGACACATCACCCGTCTTGTCGGGGATCCTCCTTTTTCTATGCAAGTTTGCGGGACTTGCCACCTTTCATATCGCCAAAGTAAAACAAATGCTATATTTATAAAGATACTAGCTTCTGCCAGCGGCTTCGCCCGCGTGAAAAGTGTTTTAGTATCGCAAGGGAACACTATACCGGGATAAATGCCTATATGCTATTCCAGACTAAAAACTATCTCTGTGCCAAATTTGATCTAGATCCGTTTAGCCGTTCTGGCGTGATTGAGTAACAAACATACATCTATACAAACTTTCACATTTAAAATATTAGTAAGAAGTAAGATTCGGGGAAGTACTAACACAACAGCAGCGGAGCCGCAAGCAGCAGCTAGTTACCTATATGCCGCATTTTGTTATCCTGCTTTGTAGTAACAAGGAGATCATTTGTTGTAGACTTGTTGCTCTGAAAACTGACATGTGGTTGTTTGTTTATGGTGTTATATAGTGTTCCGTGTTCATATGACTTTTATTTTGTGATTATTATTTTCGTTAAAATTGCTAATAATTAATTTATTGACATATGGTTTTAGTGTTTATTTTTATGTTTGCATTTTTTTATATATAAAACTAGCTGACCCCCGGGTCATCGCTCCCGTCAACTGACTACCCTGCCTACCCCACCTACCCTGCCTACCCTGCCTACACTGCCTACCCTGCCTACCCTGCCTACCCTGCTTACCCTGCCTACCCTGCCTACCCTGCCCTACCTACCTAATATTTTTTATGTATCATCAATAGTTTTTTCAGGTCACGCCAAATAATGAATTTTACAGCAACATTTTGGGTTACATTATTGCAATTTTCATAAGGATCTCTGAAAATATAGAATAGCTTATGACACTCAGGAATATTATAGCTTTCTATTGGTGAAAGAATTTTCAAAATCGGTTGAGCAGATCCAGAGATTACCTCCTACAACGTCACAAACTTTACCTCTTTATAATATTAGTATAGATAAATTAAAATAATATATTTTAATTGAAATAGAATTGCATGTATTGTATTCTTATATATTTGTAACTACATCTAATAATGCTGATAATGTTAATGTTTCATGCTGGATAATATTCGAACGCAATGTGATTTTTTACTGAATAAATTGAAGTTTAAAAAGATTTATTGTTAGTTTAATGAACCACACCACCACATAACTTCACGCCTGTATTCTCCGAAGGCTTAGACAGAGGTGAGCCTGTACTGTTATTCTATATCACGATGACGGATGAATCGTAGTAAAATGAATTTTATTTCGACGTCATAAAAGTCACGTAACCCTTCTTCGTGAGATAGAACAACTATAACACCCACAGTTCGCCACTTGTTGTCTGATGATCCCATGCTTTCAAAAGCGAATTGTATTCTCGTATCCGCATAATTCATAAGTACATAAGTGGAATGTCCTCTACACGTGGACACTGGCAATTATAGAGTGAAGTACAGTTTGCATTAAATTTCAATACCAATTACCCACGCTCGGAACTCAAACGGCTGTGGTTGTATTGTCGTTCCCTTAAAACCATTATATGGTCGTTTCAATGATATTCAGCTTCAGAAGATAAAAGGTAAAGTTGTTGACCTTTAAAAAACTTTGAAAAAGCTGAAGGCCTCGATAGACATGGCTGCTATTTTTAAATCGCAGTAGATGAACGAAAATAGAATGCCAAATTCTCTTAGAGCCGATGCAATTTTGGTCGGTGATATATTAATTCACGTGGTTGGCTATTTAGACATGGACTAAGAACTAGTGGTCTGCTGGTAATAGTCCATCTACATTAGGGTGTAGAAGGATGACTTTTAATTCATACGCAATCTTTCAAGAGGTGAATTATTTGATCTTTGGGCCCAATTGTAACTTTTGAAATGAATATTAGCTGTTCCCTATATTTCGAGTTATGCTTACATAAAAGCAAACGCGCGGTTTTTTATATTTAAGACTTGGTGTTTAAGGCACCGATTCCCATGAGTAGCTAATTTTAAAATGAGAATCACGTCTAAACGGCTACTCGATATTTTTTGTAAAAAAATATATGTTACATTAGACCATTTTCATAATAATTTGATCTAAGAAAATTTTGAGTTTTATTCATATAACATAGTGTAATTAATATGTAAAGTTAATTAATGTGTAAAACGGACAAAAACATGACAATCGCACCAAAACCGCTGGGCGTATTTTAATGAAATCGACACCATCTCAAAGACAATTTAATTATCTATATTTTGATCTGAGGCTTTTTTTTAAAGTCATAGAATAATAAGGAAAGTACAAAGAACTACTTAATTTAGGGTCGCGCGGGTGTCAAACGAGTGCGCGTTTTGTTCCCTCAAGGTCGTTGGCGTTAGTCGTCGTCTTAAGTGAAAGTTGTTAAAAAAAATTAAGTACTTGAACCCCATGAAATATTGCCAAAATAAAAGTAGCCATCCTGCTGAGATAGGAGTTATCTTCTCGTACGGGGTTCTTTTTAACAAGTTTTTAACCGACTTCCCAAAAAGGACAAGGTTTCTCAATTCGACCGTATATATGTTTTTTTTTTGTTTGTTCGCGGATAACTTCGTCATTTATGAACCGATTTTTTTTTTTTTTGTTGGAAAGTAGATATCAACGGTGGTGCCACCGGGATCCTAGACAAATCGAGGGAACTCCTCAAATATTATAGGCATACATATAGCGATTTTGGTATTTATATCAATGATGCAATCATTTGCACTTATAAGTATCATTTGGTGCAGTGGAACTGATGAAGAAGATGACAATGGCCACTGGAACTCCGAAATAAAACAATGTATCCTAGTCGTGTTTGAGCTTATTGCAATTGTCATGAGATGTACTTTGGCTGTAAATGATTTTCATGTAAATTGGAGGTACCTACCAAAACTAAACTTCGGAAAAGAAGTTATTTTTCGCTTTGAAGTGTTTTGTTTTGGAAGTCGGTTTGATTTTTTGTAAAAATGTTTTTTTTATTAGCTTGGTATGTATGTATCTAAGTATTGGAACCTTTGAACGTGATTTTAACCTCCTTCAAAACGTCAGATTAATCTGAAAATTTGCACACTTATCAAGGCCCAATGAAAACGCAATAATTTAATGAGTTTATCCCATTATCCTTACAACGATCTTTAGGATTAGCGTTTGAACTAAAAAGTAAAAAATGAATAAAAGTTTAAAAAAACTAAAAAACACGCTTTAATAGAAAACCAAACTAAAAGTAGAAAATATTTTTCAATAAATTTAAATTAAGAATAGTGTGATTAACAAAGATAACATTTTTACAAAGTGAAAAATAACTTAAGTTTCGGAAGTTGGTGTTCCTGATTTCATTTCTTCGTTTTTTAACACCGCCTTCCGAAATTAAATTTATTTCACTTTGTAGTGTTTTTATTTGGTAGTCGGTTGTATTTTTTTATAGTTTTTAGTTGTATGTAAAACTAAAAAACTTGTTCAAAATCAATTCAAAATCAAAAAATCAATTGCAAAATTGATTTTTAGTTCGAAAGACGAAAGGCACGAAAACAAAAAATATTATACATTTGAATTGAGAACCTCCTATCTTTTTGGGCAGTCGGTTAAAAAAGCGTGGGGTGCTTGATGTCAATTGTTATAGTATTTTATTGACAGATATTGGTAAAAGTAGAGTAATTTTGAAAATATCTTAATATAAAGCAACCCACGCTTCTTTATAATATATTTTTTTGTTAGTCACACTATTCTTAATTTAAATTTATTGAATATTATTTTCTACTTTTTAGTTTGTCTATTAAAACGTGTTTTTTAGTGTTTTATAAACTGTTTTTTATTTTTATTATTAGTTTTGTTTTTGTGGCGAATAAACACTTTTCTTTCTTTCTTTCTTATTTTTTTTTTGTTTTGTTTTGTCTTTTATCTATCTTGTCTCCTATGTGTGTCACAAATAAATAATGTTTCTTTCTTTCTACAACAGCGTTGGGATTTGATTAATCAGTAAACATACTTACAAAACCTTTCATTTAAACGTATCCTGGAGAGAATAAAACAAAGGTAAATTACTATTTCATGAACAATGGACGCCCACCTAGAAACAAAATAAGGAAACATAAAACCAACAACGCAAAAATTGTTAAAGGGCGTCTCATAACTGAAACTTTAAAAAGACAGACGCTAAAATATATGAATAAATGTAGAGATTGTTCAAGACTAGGTGGATGAGAAAATACTATTTGGTTAGATCTTTAGTACAGCCTAAGTGTTGCCAGGTAACCGATGTGAATGATGGATGTTATATGTAAATTGAATGAATTGTACCGGTCTGAGTGAAAGATTTAATTATCTCCCATAAGTTATGGAAGCTTTCATACATGGCCACATGTAAGCATCGTGATTGATTTGTGTGAGCATTTTCTTTTGTTGAGAAGCTCTCTCAAAGGGTCTCGAAGAGACCTACAGTAGACGGTGTGATATGAGTCTACAAGAAACGATTTGTTTGCGGACTTGAGGTTCAACCGACTTGACGTAGGCATGTCCCATAGACTTAAGCGGCGCTATCCACACATTTCTGTTTTCCCGTCCATGACGGAACACGGCAGGGACGGAGTTAAATCATACGATTTATACGAACTTGTTTACACATCTCCGTATCAGGAGGATCTGAATCGTCAGTATCCTAGCACGCTCGGATGCCCTGACAATGCTATTTGATTTTGATTTTGATTTTGATCACAGAAAGGTTTGTAGAACTTGTACTACAGAATAATATACTTTTCAACACACTTGCTCATAAAGTGCCTTTAATTTCACCGCAATTAGGCACGTAATGATACCTGTTATCAAACTGTGACTTTTTCAATGCTATTATTCACAAGTGCGTTATAGTGTTTTATTTTTTATTTTATTGGTTGAGTTGCTTCGAAAAAAGATCGTGCTCCAGTTCAAATAAATCTGCAATAGTTCAAATAAATTAATGTAGCTATTGCTTACTCATTTCATGCAACTTCGTATTTAAATAGATAATTTAAACTTATACGTGCTTAAAAAATAAAACTTTCACTCAAATATAACTTCTGTTTTCTCTGTAATAAAAAAAATTTGAAATTCCCTATTTTGTACGTGATTACGCTATTTTGTGCGAAAAAAGAAACCTCATTATTTTAGTCTATGGCCGATCGCCATTGTTAAATGCGCGCGCATAGGAAAACTGATTAATTTTGCCCGCCATTGCGAATAAAATTTCACAACTCGTTTTCACTGTTGAACTAATACTAATACTAAAAAAAAATGTTTTTTTTTGTATTCTTTTCTTGACAAATGTGTTGAAAAACATCGTATGTTACTCGTGTGTATGGATGATTACCGTCCTCGGCTCTCTTAAGACTCTCACCTAATCACCAAATATATTAGGTAATCACCAAAATTACACACATGTACCATAATGTACTATTATCTACACTCGCAACGTAATGCTCCAAATATTAATTCAAAAAATATTGTATTAACACGTACTTTATATTCGTGATAGGAAAAAGTTAAAAAAAAAAACATTACAGTGCAACATTTTCTATCGATTTTCAAACAACTGCTCATTGACTTAATGTAGAAAAATAGTGTCATTGTTTATGGAGGCGCGCGCTGCGCAGTCATGCGCAATGAGAATCTAAATTGACCGCCATACCACATATTTTTCCGTTTCCACTTTTGTTTTATTTCAACTGTATGAGTGAAGATAAAATAGTGTATGCAACGGCATATAATTAGGTATTAAAAGACGAGCGTGGGTATAAACCCACGCTCGTCTTTGATGCGAAGCCGAATGTGATAATAATAACACGCTCGTGTTTATTATATGACCATTGCATAAACTACTATTATGCAACAGTCATATAATAGGGGTTATTAAATTAAAAAGTAAAACAGTGCCATAACAATTTAAAAGTTATTTTATGATGCAGTTGTTTGATAATCGAAGGAAAATGTTGCACTGTAATGTTTTTTTTTAATTTTACCTATCCACGAATATAAAATACGTGTTTAACTCGGATAGCTCTGAGCGCGAAATGTGTGGACAGCGCTTTATGAAGGTGATGAAGTGAAGAGTCTGTTCAAGTTCATGGCCCAAATCAGATCTATAGTAGGTACCTAGTGTATGTTTAGGTTATGGGACTGTCATACGCATGGAGATTATAAATAAGAAAACAAATAAAAAATAAAAAAAAGATGAGTTATTACTGCTTTAGTTATTTGCAATAACCAGCAACTGCTACATTCTTTCATAAAATGTTAGTTTCAGACGAACAAATTCAGACTTAGAGAAAAACTAGTACCTAAATTCTAAATTATTGCGCCAGGCTGTTGTTTAGTACACCCCTAATTGTGGTCACCACAAACATAACCAAAACAAAAGAACATTCGTCGCAGTTGTGGACGTCGTCGCCCACATTTTTTATTTAATTCCGACCTTTATAGTATAAGATCCCACTGCAAAGATCTGCAAGTACATTTGTTTTTGACTAAATTTAGTTTTCATGAACAACTTCATCGTAGAATACATTGGTTGCCTGGAAATATCTAGCCGCAATAACTTTAATAAAATAAATTTAAATTTATGTTTGATAGCTTACCCCAAATATATACCAATGAATCCATGATCATTTAAAAGAAAGTTGACAGATCTCAGGTAGCCGCAATCTGTGGTTTGCCAGTTTAACTGGTAAACCTGGTACAGTTCTGCTATCTAACCACGACGGGTTGGTCTTAGTCGTGTGTGTAGATGCAACTGCACATTGTTTCTGTGCGCTCAGGCGATACTGAGCGCTCCCGAGCTTACTGAGAGCTAGATGATGTTCCATACGTAGATGCACCCACCATACAGGAGATATGCCTTGCGTAGGGCAAAAAAAAACAAAACAACTGTTTGCGGCCAGATGCGGCCTGGCAACCCGGCAGTAATCTATTCTAGTATCAAAAATTATGCAATAAAAGTAAGTACAAAAAAACAAACCTACAGAATTTTGCAGCGAGATCTCATACTATTATTTCAAGCACAATAAGATCTTTTAGTAAAACATTCCCAACTCAAAGCTTGGCCACTAGCGCAAATATGAAAAGTTTATAAAAAAAGAAAATGCTTACTTTGTTAGGGCTATAAGCATCGCTAAACATGAGAGCTGTGAGAAATCTGGAGCGCTTTAAAGAAATTTGAAGGATATTTTCCGTAGGAAATATTCTCTTTGATCCTTGTGACTTAACTAACCATAAAATGCTGTTCTTAATAAACAATAGGTACATAAGTAGGTACATAATGTTTCTTCCTTTTTGTAGATATTTCTAAGGACCACTTTACCATCGTATGTTTTTCATTACATACTACTTTCCAAGTGTGTCTTAATTGTCTAGGCTTTTCATTTTGATACCAAAATGCATGAAAGTATCGTGAAATAACAGTTTTCAGTGTGTTTCAGGCACGTGTATCCTCAAAACTCTTCGGATTTCATCGTCCGAGCTCGGATAAAAACTCATCACACGCCTTCATAGCAGTATATTGCGTGGAATATGTGTTTTTTTCCTTGTTTTTCCTGATATTTTCCCTCAGTCCATTTATTTTCTGTCTTTTCGTGTATATTTGCATTTCATTCAAATGAAATTGAACTGACAACGCTGTGGTAATTTTTGTTTGTTAACAACAATTTTGTTGACATTAGACACCCGCCGCCGTTTGAGGTTGTTAGCTCAAATGCTGTATTTTCTATGGTGTGACTCATTTGTTATCATAACATTATTAATATTTTGAACTGTTCTGAAATATTGTGAAAAAAAAAATTGTTTTGTTCATTTTAAACGCTAGACAATATTAATGAAATACAGTGAACATTTATAAAACATTGTTGCAAAAGGAGCTTACACAGCCAAGAGCAATGTGCACTTGTGCGGTTTAGCCACAACGCTAGTCAACTCTTTATACAGCCCGCTCCTTGTCTCCCTACCGAATTACATGCCAGCATGTGGGTCTACTTAACTACGTCTTAGTGGACACATTTTCAAAAATTAATATGGTCCAATTTCTTAATTGAGTAAATTGAGATTAATAACGAGTTGAGTATTTGTCAAACTATACTTTAGCCTGACAACCTGTCAAAATTCGGCACTTAACACGTTAGGGTTTGACACGTTCTTAACCTCAAATACTCAATTCAGAAATCAGCATTATTTCTCTACGATACGGAGAACAGCCACAATGCACAGACTTCCCAGAACTACACGAAATATTTTTCTTTGCAGATACGCGGACACCCTCAATGTCAATGACCCAAACAACAAATAAACTTCGAAATACGAAGTTATTATCGGCTCTTCATCTGAAGAAATATTACCCTTATGGGACTTTATTCTGCTTCCCCGGAGAACGGTAAAATATAAGAGAGTTGACAGTGTCCTCAACGACGCTATAATGGGTGAAAGGATACAGCTGACCAACCATTTAGAGAGAAGGGTCTCTTACATCCACGTCGTTTTCCAGTACATTAACTTTGTGATACTCGATATTTTTAAAAGCTTCTTTCAGGGCCCTACTTATGGCATGAGTCATGACGCAATTTAAATTGCGCCAAAAGGCGAAGCCGCGCGTGTTTTCTAAATAAAAACAATTCAAATCAAAAGTGCATTGCATTACATTGGGTCTATAGGAATGTAATCGCAATTTCGCCTAATAAAAATCGCATATCAGTGTGATATAAATCGAACCGCGTCGAACCATCAGGAAGATCGCTTCCAGAATCTATTTTTGTCTTCTGTAAAGTAATAAGGATGCAGAAAAGCGGCTAAGTTGTTGCGTTTCTTGGAATCTTAGATAGTCCTTATTTAAACTTTGTATGTACTTAAAGCACAAAGTTTTTCCACTAGTTCTGTTTTCTTGCCTTCCTTACAAAAAGTGAAACAACTCTGGTTTTGGGCCTCACAAAGACAAAGACAAAGATATTTTATTTCAAGTAGGCCACCAAGCGGCACTTTTGAACGTTACATTTTACAAATAATAATAGTTGATTCTACCGTGCATCGATATATATACCTATCCGTAACTAGCAAATCGAGTAGCACATTTTCTTCTCAGAAACTTTTTATTTGACTATCACAAATCCGGTTTTTTAATTAGGCATAACTGCAACATCTGGCCCAAGGTTTGTGATTTACTTAACAAAATGGACACAAGTTTAGTTATGAAAAGGTTTTTTAAAGTACTTAGTAATATTACTAACAATAACCACAAAAATTATTGCACATTGCATATTTATTTAGAATATTTCAATATTTTAAACACTTCATGACTAGAGATAACTGCAATAAGTTTGAGTTAATGCAGATATGTTGTGAAATAACATCGAGCGCACGGTTGGCGTAGTGGTTGAGCGATTGACTGCTGCGCTGCGTGTCACGGGTTCGATTCCCGCACGGAACAAATATTTGTATGACCTGCAGATAGTTGTTCCGGCTCTGGGTGTTGTGTATGTGAGTTTATATGTTTGTTAACGCACCCACTATACAGGAAGAAATTCCTAGTGTGGGGCAAGGTTTCTGAAAAAAAAAAAAACATTAGCAATTTTTGAAAAATGTAACAGATATTTGTCAAGAGCATGTCTTACTAATAAATACCGCAATAAGTAAGATACAATTGCACTGATGGTTATAACACTTTATGACTTAATGTTCTATAACTCGTAGATGGGGCAGAGGGCGTCCACAGATGTCCTCCATCGCGATCGGTCTTGCTTCACCTCGCTTCACGTCATTCCGGTGCTCGCCGCTTCTGCCAACACGGTGCGACGCCAGGTTTGTCGAGTTTTCCACGCTTTCTTTTCCCTTGGCGATTCTAGTCTAAGGTTATATATAACACAATATACCACACATTAACTTATTATTGCTAGTCAAAATTGCAATATTATGTAATTTACTAACGATTATTGCAAAAAGTAAACTACCTACTTATAACTGCTAGTAAACTGCTAGTATTATATTATTTTATTTTAATTATTGTGAATGTGAAGACAATGTGGACCAATATTTTTTTTAATTTTTATTAGTTTTTAATCGTGGTCTGGCAGTTTGAGTAGTTTATGCGGCCTACCCGAATGTCCTTTCTTTGGTATTGTTCGACGAATTGTTGAGCTCCTTAAATTCTGTGTTGAGCTGCTCGGTTATTGAACGACTGGACAGGTCCACTCAATCTGGCTGGTTATTTCCTCAAAAGACTATTTCAGACATCAATCTACATCGTTTTCACATGATCTAACCAAGATTTTTGTCTAGACTTTAAAAGAGACTGTGACCTCTGAGTTTGTTTCGGCCTTTCTTCTCAGAGTAGTCAGATAGGAAACGCCGACCTCATCTAGTTTTAAAAATATGATCGACATGTAAAAGTGTTTGTACAAACCAACTTACAGAAATAAAATCAATTATCATTAAAAAAACGTTATATCTATATAATATATTGGTCCATAAACTAACAAAAGTAAATTATTGTGGTTTTAGAAGCATTAATATAATAATGTTTAAAACATTTGCTACTAAATAAGTAGTAACTTGTTTAGTTTTATTCATAATCCAGTAAAAGGGTTTAGGAAAGACGCGGAAAAAAATATTTTTTTTGCCGCGTTTTTCTCGAAAGTTGTTCAAACCTAGTTACTTGTTGTGCACTTATCGTAAAGACGCCTAAGTACCAGAAAAATTGTTCAAGTGAAAAATTATAAACATCCTTGAAATAAATTTCTGAAAAAGTTTTAATCAAACAAAAAAGCAGGTATTAACTATGTGAAAAGAACGCCGTTTAGGATAAAATAAAAAACGCCTAACAAAGAAAATGATGACCAGAAAAATAACAAAAGCAACTAAGTACTAAAAACATGTAATCTCATACAAAAGCTAAATCTTTCCTACAAAGTACTTTAATATCAATAGCGAAGGAAATTGCGCTATTCGGTTGATCAGTTCTGTATAGGTACTACCTTCCTTTAGATACGAATGTAATCTATTTCATAAACCCAGAAGGATAAATATCTATACACTTGAAAGATACGAGTACCTATCGGTAAATTGAGACAAGTGATGGATTGCTTTCATACACAAATTGTTTGAAAAAAAAATACTTGTAAATGTTTTTATTATTGTGAAATCCATTCATCATTGTAGAGCTCTACATTGAACTGGGATATGACAACTCTTAGACCATTAAAATTATTGTAATCGCGACAAAAAGCCAGTCGAACCTTTGACAGTAATTCTTTTTCACACTTGGTGTCTCAGTGAACGGTTCACACAGTATTTGTAAAGATAAACCCAGTGAATTAACTTCGCATGATGTTTTTTCGTAGAAAGTGTCTTATTTTCCTTGGATTTTAATAGTTTAATAATTGCGAATAAAGCTATAATCACAAGTCATGACCGAAGATTGGTCATGACTAGTAATTTCCATTAAAAAACAGATGCTACTGTTAACCCATGAACCAATGAACTTTTTTGATAGGCAAAGTACAGTCAGCTTAATATCAATTAGGGCTCCTCTGAAGCATGAATTAGAAACTGGACGATAAGTAAAAGTCGCCGAGGCCTAAAAAGTTCGTCCTAAATTAAGAATTACCCGTTGAACTCTTTCTTCTTCAACATTTTCTAAGAAATCAGGTCAACCCAACCCTATTTAGGAGAAAATTTAGACAGTACCTAACCAGAAAATTATTCATACAATGTTTAGACCAGTATTTAACATTCAACGTCTGCTTTCCCTATTTTCTGCTTTTATTTATTAGGGTTCCGTACCCGAGGGAGCCCTATTTCTGGCCCTCACGTGTCCATTTGTCCGTCCGTCTTCGGACACAACATTTTGTTGCGAAGAATTTTTTGACTTCTCATTGACCTATGAACTTGAAATTTGGTGGTAATGTTTATAATTACTTATAATTTATTAACAAATACTAATATATTCTACATTTAGTACGGAACCCTAAATGTGCGAAGGCCGACACGTAATTGCCCGGCTTTTTAGGGTTCCGTACCGGGAGGGTCGTGCACGTGCCAATAAAGCTCCGTTTGGACCCTCAGAGCTTGGCGCGTAAGTTTGTGTCCGTCTGTCTGTCCGTCTTTCCGTCGTCTGTCACACAATTTTGTTCGGATGAATTTTTCAACTCCCCATTGATCTGTGAACTTGAAATTTGGTGATAATGTTTATTAATACGTATATTCTACTAACAAATACAAATTATTGATATATCTGTATTTTTGTTGGTACGGAACCCTAAATGAGCAACGTCCGACACGCACTTGGCCGGTTTTTCTTTGATGTTGTTTTCTTTTTTTCATTCTTGGTTTAAAAGAATGTCTTTAAGATTCTCTGTAGATTTCATCGCGGTTTTAAAGCCTCATCCTAGTTATGAAATATTCATTTCATTGTAGGTAGCAAATTTTCCGTAATTTTCTTTGATGGCCTAGAATAATTGGCGGGTGAAATAAGCTCGGTATTTCTATCCAGGTGTATTTGTTACCCAAGCTTTGTATATAAATCACTGGGATTATAGCATCATTATCTTCAGACGATGATTTATTTGACTGTTTCTGTTTTAATAAATCAAACTAATTACCTTTCATTAAAGAGGCTTTAACATTTTATTATTCATTAAAATTATTTTAAAGTCCTTTGCCACCAAGGTAATTGAACCAATTCTTTTAATGTTCGAAGCCGAGTTTTCGGGGGTGTTATCTAGTGAAATATCCTTTTGATGAAATTGATAGTTTGGTCGCTTATTTGCTTGCTATTACCACCAAATAAAATCGAAATATTATCACACAGTAGTTCATGATCGTCAACTTAACAATACAAATCTCGATTCGAATCCAGTTTAGCATCGAGATTCAAGACTGAACATCGTCCTAGAATATGAAGTTTAGAGGCCACACAGGATTATGTTGTGGTGTGCCATCATACTATGAATTCATATGACCTTCACCCGTACTGAGAACTCAACTTGAATATTAAATGTGTTCACCAAGGCTAAAATAGTTAAAACCTAAGTCTTTACTCATTTAATAAGTGTATTTCTGGGTACAGACTAAATTAACGAGCGAACGAACGCTAACAAGTGGGAATCGCTAATGGTAACCGTATGCAGGCTCGCAGTAGCGTGTTTACCTTAAGCCAAGAAGGACATGGCCCTGGGCGCAAAAACTTTAAATACGCCACTATCCACTCGCCTGCTTTCGGGTACAGACCAAGCAAACGAAGGCGAACGAACTGGTTATAAGTGTGTGTGTATTCCCACTCGTTCGCACGTCTGTTTAATGTTCATAAATAGAACACGTACAAAATCAGCTATTTCTACATTCGTTGCTAATGCGAAACTGATAAAATCCAGTTAATCCACAATAATATTGGAGGACAACATTAGGGAAACAACACAAACGTGAAAACGAAACAAACGAAACGTGAAACGTGTCGAAAATAGTAAATTATTACACTAGCTTCTGCTCAAAGACTTAATTATTTTTGCTTGCTAATAAACTCTTTCCGTATCCGGGTGGCATATTAAGTAGGTACACAATACAATGAAATAATCAACTAACGTCGAGTAGAACCCATAAAATTAAAATGCATAATTTAATAAATTCTAATTTGTATTAATATTTTTGTTACATAGTATCCGTTTCTACAAAATAAACCTAACAATAAATCGACAAAATTGCTATTGGAAAAATATAAACTTTCCTTTATTAGTATCAGTTTAGAATGAGGTTAAATAGTTGCAGTTAGCTTCATTATATCTATTATTAATGTATACTTTACGAACATGGATAACTAATATTAATGTAAATGAAATAATTGTAGTAAATTTAGAATCAATAAAAAATCAAAACGTTTATACGATAATAATATATTAAAAAGTAAAGTGGTTTTATATATTTACAGATGGGTCGAAGAGTGTAGAAGGTTATGGGTCTGCATATTATATAATTACCTAGTATAAATATGCACTCAGGATAATTGTTTTAAAATAAGTGAACCTACATCCATTATGACATTGGAATTCATTGCAATCTCAGAGGCTTCGACTTATATAATTAATCATTGCAGATATAAAAATGTTGTCATTTGTACAAACAGCAAAACCTCATTACAACATAATAGCTCGATGCGCCTCTGGACACAGAGGTGCATCGATAGCTTATGTTATTTTATCTAAAATTGATGAAAATACTATAAAAAGGCATCAAACTGAGGTTGCAGTGGGTTCCATCACATACTGGGTTGCGGGGCAACGAAGAGGCTGACACGTTGGTGAAATTAGCGGCTAGGAATGAAAAAGAAATAAATATTATATTAGATTATTCATAATTTTTACCAATATTTAAAAATGATGATTAATGCAAATAATATTTTAATTAAGAGGTCATTAGAGTAGGGTTTCCATGCAAACAACTGCCTTCATGATGAATAAAATCACTTCACCCAATTATGACGAATGTGGAGTTGTCGAGGACCTACAACATTCATTGATGGAACTTGTCCAATATGAGTCCAGGAGAAATAATTTAGTAAAGTCCCTGAATTTGAACAGAACTGAAGTAGACATGTTCCATACAATTCTATCCCAACCAAATGACGACGATGCGAAGGGTTTGTTCAAATTCATGGTGTGTTGTGAAAGTACAATTGTTTAGGATAAGATGGGGCTGACATACGCTATGCGTAAAAGATCCTATAAATAAATAAGAAAAAAACTAAAGTTTTCACATTAAATTGCGCAGAAGAAGGTGCAGGTGCATGGTAGATAGGGATCCATAATAGCCATCTCCATAATATTACAAGGACATGTCCTTGGAAGATTATCTTGAAAAATGAAATTATTGGAATAAAAACGCGCGTAGCACCGACGTAGCAATGCGTACTTACGTACGCACCGCTACATAAATATTAAGTGATTTTTCGTAGCGGTGCGTAGCAAGCGCATAAGACAGGCGTAACAGTCCGTAGTAAGTGGTTAGCATAACCAACGATTCGTAGACGTCCCTTGATTCTGCTTTATTGCTTTTCAATCATTTTTAAGATATATTTATAGAAAAGGTTTCTGTGTTTACTATGAAAACTAAAAATCATTCAGACAGCTTTGAAGTGACTGGTTTAAACATAGCAAATAAAGGCCAAAATTGTGTGGTCTCCAAATTCAAAATTAAACACCGTGCAACAGATGTTAGCTCACCATCACCCGGAAACAGGAAACGCAAGTTTTAAGGGCCTTCATAAGGACTGGCCACCGGGAACTATTTTAATAACCGCCTATATTTGAAGGGTCAAAGCGACCCTGCAACGTAAGTCTATAGAAGGCCGTTATTACATAACTTTCATTGTCTAACTTCTACTAATAACGTGGTAATAACATTATTCACTGCCAATGTTGCACGTGAGGTCTGGGTTATATTTCTAAATCGAGCTAAACAAGGTAGAAGTTAAGGCTGGGGAAGCTATGGTTGCCTGTGGTGCCTTTGGTACTGCAGATGTCATAGGTAGCGGTGACGAGGATCACTTACTCGTACTATAAAAAAGAATGCCGGATTGTTTACGCTCTGCATAAAACTTTTTGGAACGAAGTTCCTTATCGCGCGTTGCGAAAGGGGGCTAGATGGAAAAAAATAAGACGAAAAGTTGTAACGGCACTTTTTGCTATAGTTGTAAGCCGTGCGGCGTGCGCGTGTTTCGTGCGTCTTGTAATCTATAAGCTGTTGTATTTACGAAGTCGAGAGAGTATATTTACATATATATGTATGTACATATGTATATACATATATACTAAAGGAACTTTGTTCCATCCGGGTGTCCCTTTGACACCTCTCAAGTTTTTTTTTACCAAAATGATAATCAAGGTTATGTCAAATTAACCTTTAACGTCTAAAAGCGCATTGGGTTGCCTATATCGTTGGAGACGCGGAAAATCTGGAAAGTTGTGGCAGTTGCAAAAACAAATAGGCCTATCGATGCCAGGCTCAAATATAAGGAAATTTCAGCTAATTAACACTCACACGGGCTAGCGCTGGTCCACCATTTAAGGTCGCTAAGTGAGTAAAGGTACGGGCTTTGCTGAGAGTTTCTGTGAGGGATCGAATCCGGAAAAAAGTGATCCCGCAGAGAACCAAAGTTTTCGATATAGTTCACAGAATAAGCTGATGTGATAATGTGGCCATAATAACCAGAACTGACCCCAGCCGTCGTTGCGTAGGTGGACGTGAATCGGTAAACGTAAGTAAGGACGTCAGGCTAGGAAGAGCAACAATCTTCACAGACTCCTATAAGCTGGATGAAAGTTGCCGAGAAGCGAAATAAGTGGTGACTTTGAAGTGGTTTTTGTCCAGCAATGGACTGTTGTCTATAGCAGTCCACAGCTGGACATAAGCTGATGATGTTTCTCGTTTTATAATTGTACAATATAAGCGCTCACTATATATTAGTCTAGACTCTGATAAATTCAATTTAATTTGTCATTGAGCTAATGAAAGGTTAGTGAGCGAAATAATTCATTTGACTAAATAGATTAACTAAATGCCTATTATCTTTAACACGATTCCTAGAAATCTTTTTGGCAGAAACGCTTTTAATTGACATTTGTGGTAGTAAATTACATTTATCAGAATTATCTAAATCGAAAATATAGAGACTTACCTGATTGTAAATCAAAATGAAAATGATAATGTTCTGGTTAATACTTAGAACATTTAACCTATGGAGAGAGCATAGCTGAGCGAACCCCTCTGCCAAAGTCGATTGGCCATATGACCATGCACGTTATATAAAACTAGTTCATTCGCCGACCGCCGCCATTGTGTATCGTATTGTATCGCAAGTAAGTTCACCCAAAAAATGGTTAATTGTGCAGTTTTCTCTTGCAAAAAGCGATCTGCCACTTCAAATTTGCGAAGCCATAGTGTTTCCTATCACATGTAAGTATAAATTATACATCAACAAAGTTACATTTAAGTACAATGTCGAAATAATCGTTAATGCCGTTACGATAGAAAAATTCAGTGGTACGTTGGTAGCACAAACGCAGTACAGGGGCTGACAGGGTAGCGATGTGAATAGTGCTGGGACAACGTGAATGAATAATTGATAAATTAAATGATTTTTTGAATCAGTATGTTCACTAACAAAATATATGTTTGTGTTTATATCTGGACAAGTCATGATTATGAAAAAATATATAAACGTTCGTATATCCTTTTTAACCAAAAAAGTAGATCCACAGAAATGTATTCGACATATATATAAGAAACTGGTACATTTCAAAAATCAGTAATTGCCTCTAGTCATGATCATTGAGATATGTCTATGAACTAGATTATGGCTATGAAACCATACCCGCATATTTTCCAATCTAAGATAACAAACTAGCTTAGCTAGGAAACACCGAACTCAAATAGTTAAAAAAAAAACTAAAAACGGACGTGTTAAATAAACAAATGTCAAATAGACTTTCTATCTGGTTGATTGTATTATTTTATTATTTACCCTTTCCTACTATTTAACACGTGTACATTAGACCCGTATGAACGGGGCTCAAGTATGAATCCCGAATGCCCGACCCTAAATAAAACAAAATGACAGTGACAGTATCATACTATTCTGAGCCGAAATCTGTAGGTACTAGTTTATGATAACATTGTTGCAAGACTTATGCCACCATTTTATTAGGTACTAGCTGTTCCCCGCGGCTTCGCTACCGTGGACCACCCCACAGGACCCGTTTTCGGGATTGAAAAATAGCCTATGTCACGCAGGAATAATGTAGCTTTCTATCGGTGAATGAATTTTTAAAATCGGTCCAGTAGTTTCGGAGCCTATTTGGTACAAACAAACAAATAAAAACTCTTTATAATATTGATATAGACTATCCCCAGTTCGTCTACCATGCATGGGGTTTTTGGATATTTATTTGTAACTTCATTCTTATAGGAAAGGAACAGGTCAAACAATATATATTATGTAATTATGAAATATTATTGACTAAACATAAATACAATCGTTCTTTTTCTAGTGTACCTGCCTTAAATTCTTTTGTCATTACTACTAGGTACGTAGTTTCTTAGTCGGAGACCACAAATCACATTGCGTATATTTTTTAATTTGTGAAATTATTTATTCAAGTTTATTTGTAAACTAGTATTTGCTTGGTGCGCGAGCTGCAAGCAGCTCGCGTGTTGTTGTCCCTACACCTACCCTACACTTACCCTACACCTACCCTACACCTACCCTACACTTACCCTACACCTACCCTACACCTACCCTACACCTACCCTACACCTACCCTACACCTACCCTACACCTACCCTACACCTACCCTACACCTACCCTACACCTACCCTACACCTACCCTACACCTACCCTACACCTACCCTACACCTACCCTACATCTACCCTACACCTACCCTACACCTACCCTACACCTACCCTATACCTACCATACACCTACCCTACACCTACCCTACACCTACCCTACACCTACCCTACACCTACCCTACACCTACCCTACACCTACCCTACACCTACCCTACACCTACCGTACACCTACCCTACACCTACCCTACGCCTACCCTACACCTACCCTACACCTACCCTACACCTACCCTACACCTACCCTACACCTACCCTACACCTACCCTACACCTACCCTACACCTACCCTACACCTACCCTACACCTACCCTACACCTACCCTACACCTACCCTACACCTACCCTACACCTACCCTACACCTACCCTACACCTACCCTACACCTACCCTACACCTACCCTACACCTACCCTACACCTACCCTACACCTACCCTACACCTACCCTACACCTACCCTACACCTACCCTACACCTACCCTACACCTACCTTACACCTACCCTACACCTACCCTACACCTACATTACAACACCTACTACCTTCATTACGCTACGGAGGTCACCGGCTCGCTTCGCTCGCCACCTCCCCCCTGTGCTGCACTCGGTCTCGTAGGTTCGCTCCATTCGAGGTCCCTACGGTGCCTGGTCCACTCCCACCGGACAGGTTTCGACGACCGATATTAGGTAGGGGAGGACTTTTCCGAGCCTCCTCTAAACGAATCCGTAAAAAAAAACAGAAAAAAAAAAAGATTCGCCAAAATGGGGGGGAGGGGGGAGAAGGGGGGCAAAGGGGTCAACTTTGAAAACTGGTTCGTTTGTAACTATAGCATTGCCCCTTTAAATGAATCTGAAAAAAGAAATGTTCCAAGTCTCTCAACTTCCGAGATCCGCTTAAAGAGGGAGAGAAGGGGGGCGAGAGGGTCAACTTTGAAAAATGGTTTTTACTTTTCCGAGGCTCCTCTAAACGAATCCGTAAAAAAACTGAAAAAAAAAAATTTCGCCAAAATGGGGGGGAGGGGGGAGAAGGGGGGCAAAGGGGTCAACTTTGAAAACTGGTTCGTTTGTAACTATAGCATTGCCCCTTTAAATGAATCTGAAAAAAGAAATGTTCCAAGTCTCTCAACTTCCGAGATCCGCTTAAAGAGGGAGAGAAGGGGGGCGAGAGGGTCAACTTTGAAAAATGGTTTTTACTTTTCCGAGCCTCCTCTAAACGAATCCGTAAAAAAACTGAAAAAAAAAAGATTCGCCAAAACGGTGGGGGGGGGGGAGAAGGGGGGCAAGGGGGTCAACTTTGAAAACTGGTTCGTTTGTGACTATAGCATTGCCCCTTTATATGAATCTGAAAAAAGAAATGTTCCAAGTCTCTCCACTTCCGAGAATCGCTTAAAGGGGGGGAGAAGGGGGGCGAGGGGGTCAACTTTGAAAAATGGCTTTTACTTTTCCGAGCCTCCTCTAAACGAATCCGTAAAAAACAAAAAATACGGGTATCTTAGTTTCCGAGTAACGATAGAGGGGGGGAGGAGGGGGGGAGAAAAGGGGAGGTTTGGCACTTTTCCCATACTCACGGGAGTTACTTGTTTACGAATCTGTCAAAATATACCCACCTCCCCCTCCACCATCTGGGAGAACAATTATGTCAATCAGTCAGTGAGTGAGTGGTAATGCAGTTTTATATAATATAATAACTAGTATTTGCTTGGTGCGCGAGCTGCAAGCAGCTCGCGTGTTGTTGTCCCTACACCTAACCAACACCTACCCTACACCTACCCTACACCTACCCTACACCTAACCTACACCTACCCTACACCTAACCTACACCTACTCTACACCTACCCTACACCTACCCTACACCTACCCTACCCTACACCTACCCTACACCTACCCTACACCTACCCTACACCTACCCTACACCTACCCTACACCTAGCCTACACCTACCCTACACCTACCCTACACTTACCCTACACTTACCCTACACCTACCCTACACCTACCCTACACCTACCCTACACCTACCCTACACCTACCCTAAACTTTGTTCCAAAAAACATAACCCTAATGTTTGCATTCGTCGCCAGGCACTGAGTTTCGCTTCACCCACTCAACCTTCGTAACGCTACGGAGGTCGCCGGCTCGCTTCGCTCGCCACCTCCCCCCTGCGCTGCACTCGGTCTCGTAGGTTCGCTCCACTCGGGATCCCTACGCTGAATCCGTAAAAAAAACAAAAAAAAGATTCGCCAAAACGGGGGGGGGGGAGGGGGGAGATGGGGGGCAAGGGGGTCAACTTTGAAAAATGGTTTGTTTGTGACTATAGCATTGCCCCTTTATATGAATCTGAAAAAAGAAATGTTCCAAGTCTCTCAACTTCCGAGATCCGCTTAAAGGGGGGGAGAAGGGGGGCGAGGGGGTCAACTTTGAAAAATGGTTTTTACTTTACCGAGCCTCCTCTAAACGATTCCGTAAAAAAAACAAAAAAAAAAGATTAGCCAAAACGGGGGGGGAGGGGGGAGAAGGGGGGAAAGGGGGTCAACTTTGAAAAATGGTTCGTTTGTGACTATAGCATTGCCCCTTTCTATGAATCTGAAAAAATAAATGTTCCAAATGTTCCAACTTTCGAGATCCGCTTAAAGGGGGGGAGAAGGGGGGCGAGGGGGTCAACTTTGAAAAATGCTTTTTACTTTTCCGAGCCTCCTCTAAACGAATCCGTAAAAAACAAAAAATACGGGTACCTTAGTTTCCGAGATACGATAGAGGGGGGGAGGAGGGGGGGGGGAAAAGGGGAGGTTTGGCACTTTTCCCATACTCACGGGAGTTACTTGTTTACGAATCTGTCAAAATATACCCACCTCCCCCTCCACCATCTGGGAGAACAATTATGTCAATGAGTCAGTGAGTGAGTGGTAATGCAGTTTTATATATTATAACTAGTATTTGCTTGGTGCGCGAGCTGCAAGCAGCTCGCGTGTTGTTGTCCCTACACCTACCCTACACCAACCCTACACCTACCCTACACCAACCCTACACCAACCCTACACCAACCCTACACCTACCCTACACCAACCCTACACCTACCCTACTCTACACCTACCCTACACCTACCCTACCCTACACCTACCCTACACCTACCCTACACCTACCCTACACCTACCCTACACCTACCCTACACCTACCCTACACCTACCCTACACCTACCCTACACCTACCCTACACCTACCCTACACCTACCCTACACCTAGCCTACACCTACCCTACACCTACCCTACACCTACCCTACACCTACCCTACACCTACCCTACACCTACCCTACACCTACCCTACACCTACCCTACACCTACCCTACACTTTGTTCCAAAAAACATAACCCTAATGTTTGCTTGTCGTCGCCAGGCACTGAGTTTCGCTCCACCCACTCAACCTTCGTTACGCTACGGAGGTCGCCGGCTCGCTTCGCTCACCACCTCCCCCCTGCGCTGCACTCGGTCTCGTAGGTTCGCTCCACGCGGGACCCCTACGCTGAATCCGTAAAAAAAACAAAAAAAAAAGATTCGCCAAAACGGGGGGGGGGGGGGGGGGGGGAGATGGGGGGCAAGGGGGTCAACTTTGAAAAATGGTTTGTTTGTGACTATAGCATTGCCCCTTTATATGAATCTGAAAAAAGAAATGTTCCAAGTCTCTCAACTTCCGAGATCTGCTTAAAAGGGGGGAGAAGGGGGGCGAGGGGGTCAACTTTGAAAAATGGTTTTTACTTTTCCGAGCCTCCTCTAAACGAATCCGTAAAAAAAACTGAAAAAAAAAGATTCGCCAAAACGGGGGGGCAGGGGGGAGAAGGGGGGCAAGGGGGTCAACTTTGAAAAATGGTTTGTTTGTGACTATAGCATAGCCCCTTTATATGAATCTGAAAAAAGAAATGTTCCAAGTCTCTCAACTTCCGAGATCCGCTTAAAGGGGGGGAGAAGGGGGGCGAGGGGGTCAACTTTGAAAACTGGTCTTTACTTTTCCGAGCCTCCTCTAAACGAATCCGTAAAAAACAAAAAATACGGGTACCTTAGTTTCCGAGATACGATAGAGGGGGGGAGGAGGGGGGGGGAAAAGGGGAGGTTTGGCACTTTTCCCATACTCACGGGAGTTACTTGTTTACGAATCTGTCAAAATATACCCACCTCCCCCTCCACCATCTGGGAGAACAATTATGTCAATGAGTCAGTGAGTCAGTGAGTCAGTCAGTGGTAATGCAGTTTTATATATTATAATAATAACTAGTATTTGCTTGGTGCGCGAGCTGCAAGCAGCTCGCGGCTTCGTCGTGTTTTGTAGAAGTATTCCTTAACCTACCCTACACCTACCCTACACCTACCCTACACCTACACTACACCTACCCTACACCTACCCTACACCTACCCTACACCTACCCTACACCTACCCTACACCTACCCTACACCTACCCTACACCTACCCTACACCTACCCTACACCTACCCTACACCTACCCTACACCTACCCTACACCTACCCTACACCTACCCTACACCTACCCTACACCTACCCTACACCTACCCTACACCTACCCTACACCTACCCTACACCTACCCTACACCTACCCTACACCTACCCTACACCTACCCTACACCTACCCTACACCTACCCTACACCTACCCTACACCTACCCTAAACCTACCCTACACCTACCCTACACCTGCCCTACACCTACCCTACACCTACCCTACACCTACCCTACACCTACCCTACACCTACCCTACACCTACCCTACACCTACCCTACACCTACCCTACACCTACCCTACACCTACCCTACACCTACCCTACACCTACCCTACACCTACCCTACACCTACCCTACACCTACCCTACACCTACCCTACACCTACCCTACACCTACCCTACACCTACCCTACACCTACCCTACACCTACCCTACACCTACCCTACACCTACCCTACACCTACCCTACACCTACCCTACACCTACCCTACACCTACCCTACACCTACCCTACACCTACCCTACACCTACCCTACACCTACCCTACACCTACCCTACACCTACCCTACACCTACCCTACACCTACCCTACACCTACCCTACACCTACCCTACACCTACCCTACACCTACCCTACACCTACCCTACACCTACCCTACACCTACCCTACACCTACCCTACACCTACCCTACACCTACCCTACACCTACCCTACACCTACCCTACACCTACCCTACACCTACCCTACACTTTGTTCCAAAAAACATAACCCTAATGTTTGCTTGTCGTCGCCAGGCACTGAGTTTCGCTTCTCCCACTCAACCTTCGTTACGCTACGGAGGTCGCCGGCTCGCTTCGCTCGCCACCTCCCCCCTGCGCTGCACTTGGTCTCGTAGGTTCGCTCCACTCGGGATCCCTACGCTGAATCCGTAAAAAAACAAAAAAAAAAGATTCGCAAAACGGGGGGGGGGAGGGGGGAGAAGGGGGGCAAGGGTGTCAACTTTGAAAACTGGTTCGTTTGTGACTATAGCATTGCCCCTTTATATGAATCTGAAAAAAGAAATGTTCCAAGTCTCTCAACTTCCGAGATCCGCTTAAAGGGGGGGAGAAGGGGGGCGAGGGGCTCAACTTTGAAAAATGGTTTTTACTTTTCCGAGCCTCCTCTAAATGAATCCGTAAAAAAAACACGAAAAAAAGATTCGCCGAAAGGGGGGGGGGGAGTGGGAGAAGGGGGGCAAGGGGCTCAACTATGAAAAATGGTTTGTTTGTGACTAAAGCATTGCCCCTTTATATGAATCTGAAAAAAGAAATGTTCCAAATGTTCCAACTTTCGAGATCCGCTTAAAGGGGGGGAGAAGGGGGGCGAGGGGGTCAACTTTGAAAAATGCTTTTTACTTTTCCGAGCCTCCTCTAAACGAATCCGTAAAAAACAAAAAATACGGGTACCTTAGTTTCCGAGAAACGATAGAGGGGGGGAGGAGGGGGGGGGAAAAGGGGAGGTTTGGCACTTTTCCCATACTCACGGGAGTTACTTGTTTACGAATCTGTCAAAATATACCCACCTCCCCCTTCACCATCTGGGAGAACAATTATGTCAATGAGTGAGTGAGTGAGTGGTAATGCAGTTTTATATAATATAATAACTAGTATTTGCTTGGTGCGCGAGCTGCAAGCAGCTCGCGTGTTGTTGTCCCTACACCTACCCTACACCTACCCTACACCTACCCTACACCTACCCTACACCTACCCTACACCTACCCTACACCTACCCTACACCTACCCTACACCTACCCTACACCTACCCTACACCTACCCTACACCTACCCTACACCTACCCTACACCTACCCTACACCTACCCTACACCTACCCTACACCTACCCTACACCTACCCTACACCTACCCTACACCTACCCTACACCTACCCTACACCTACCCTACACCTACCCTACACCTACCCTACACCTACCCTACACCTACCCTACACCTACCCTACACCTACCCTACACCTACCCTACACCTACCCTACACCTACCCTACACCTACCCTACACCTACCCTACACCTACCCTACACCTACCCTACACCTACCCTACACCTACCCTACACCTACCCTACACCTACCCTACACCTACCCTACACCTACCCTACACCTACCCTACACCTACCCTACACCTACCCTACACCTACCCTACACCTACCCTACACCTACCCTACACCTACCCTACACTTTGTTCCAAAAAACATAACCCTAATGTTTGCATTCGTCGCCAGGCACTGAGTTTCGCTTCACCCACACAACCTTCGTTACGCTACGGAGGTCGCCGGCTCGCTTTGCTCGCCACCTCCCCCCTGCGCTGCACTCGGTCTCGTAGGTTCGCTCCATTCGGGGTCCCTACGCTGCCTGGTCCACTTCCACCGGACAGGTTTCGACGACCGATATTAGGTAGGGGAGGTTGGGGACAGGAGGGATGAAGGGAGGGAGAGTGGGGAGTTTTGAAAAATGATTCCGACTAAAGCATTGCCCCTTTATATGAATCTGAAAAAAAAAAGATTAGCCAAAACGGGGGGGGGGGGGGGGAGAAGGGGGGCAAGGGGTCAATTTTGAAAAATGGTTTTTACTTTGCCGAGCCTCCTCTAAACGAATCTGTAAAAAAAAACAAAAAAAAAAGATTCGCCAAAACGGGGGGGGGGGAGGGGGTAGAAGGGGGGCAAGGGGGTCAACTTTGAAAAATGGTTTGTTTGTGACTATAGCATTGCCCCTTTATATGAATCTGAAAAAATAAATGTTCCAAGTCTCTCAACTTCCGAGATCCGCTTAAAGGGGGGGAGAAGGGGGGCGAGGGGGTCATTTTTGTAAAATGGTTTTTACTTTTCCCAGCCTCCTCTAAACGAATCCGTAAAAAACAAAAAATACGGGTACCTTAGTTTCCGAGATACGATAGAGGGGGGGAGGAGGGGGGAGGAAAAGGGGAGGTTTGGGACTTTTCCCATACTCACGGGAGTTACTTGTTTACGAATCTGTCAAAATATACCCACCTCCCCATCCACCATCTGGGAGAACAATTATGTCAATGAGTCAGTGAGTCAGTGAGTCAGTGAGTCAGTGAGTGGTAATCCAGCTTTATATAATATAATAACTAGTATTTGCTTGGTGCGCGAGCTGCAAGCAGCTCGCGTGTTGTTGTCGCTACACCTACCCTACACCTACCCTACACCTACCCTACACCTACCCTACACCTACCCTACACCTACCCTACACCTACCCTACACCTACCCTACACCTACCCTACACCTACCCTACACCTACCCTACACCTACCCTACACCTACCCTACACCTACCCTACACCTACCCTACACCTACCCTACACCTACCCTACACCTACCCTACACCTACCCTACACCTACCCTACACCTACCCTACACCTACCCTACACCTACCCTACACCTACCCTACACCTACCCTACACCTACCCTACACCTACCCTACACCTACCCTACACCTACCCTACACCTACCCTACACCTACCCTACACCTACCCTACACCTACCCTACACCTACCCTACACCTACCCTACACCTACCCTACACCTACCCTACACCTACCCTACACCTACCCTACACCTACCCTACACCTACCCTACACCTACCCTACACCTACCCTACACCTACCCTACACCTACCCTACACCTACCCTACACCTACCCTACACCTACCCTACACCTACCCTACACCTACCCTACACCTACCCTACACCTACCCTACACCTACCCTACACCTACCCTACACCTACCCTACACCTACCCTACACCTACCCTACACCTACCCTACACCTACCCTACACCTACCCTACACCTACCCTACACCTACCCTACACCTACCCTACACCTACCCTACACCTACCCTACACCTACCCTACACCCACCCTACACCTACCCTACACCTACCCTACACCTACCCTACACCTACCCTACACCTACCCTACACCTACCCTACACCCACCCTACACCTACCCTACACCTACCCTACACCTACCCTACACCTACCCTACACCTACCCTACACCTACCCTACACCTACCCTACACTTTGTTCCAAAAAACATAACCCTAATGTTTGCTTGTCGTCGCCAGGCACTGAGTTTCGCTTCACCCACTCAACCTTCGTTACGCTACGGAGGTCGCCGGCTCGCTTCGCTCGCCACCTCCCCCCTGCGCTGCACTCGGTCTCGTAGGTTTTCTCCATTCGGGGTCCCTACGCTTCCTTGTCCACTCCCACCGGACAGGTTTCGACGACCGATATTAGGTAGGGGAGGTTGGGGAGAGGAGGAGTGAAGAGAGGGGTGAAGGGGGGGAGTGTGGGGAGTTTTGAAAAATGATTCCAACTAAAGCATTGCCCCTTTATATGAATCTGAAAAAAGAAATGTTCCAAGTCTCTCAACTTCCGAGATCCGCTTAAAGGGGGGGGGGGGGGGAGGGGAGCGAGGGGGTCAACTTTGAACGATTCCGTAAAAAAAACAAAAAAAAAGATTCGCCAAAACGGGGGTGGGGGAGGGGGGAGAAGTTGGGCAAGGGGGTCAACTTTGAAAAATGGTTTGTTTGTGACTAAAGCATTGCCCCTTTATATGAATCTGAAAAAAGAAATGTTCCAAGTCTCTCAACTTCCGAGATCCGCTTAAAGGGGGAGAGAAGGGGGGCGAGGGGGTCAACTTTGAAAAATGGTTTTTACTTTACCGAGCCTCCTCTAAACGAATCCGTAAAAAAAACACGAAAAAAAGATTCGCCGAAAGGAGGGGGGGAGGGGGAGAAGGGGGGCAAGGGGGTCAACTATGAAAAATGGTTTGTTTGTGATTATAGCATTGCCCCTTTATATGAATCTGAAAAAAGAAATGTTCCAAATGTTCCAACTTTCGAGATCCGCTTAAAGGGGGGGAGAAGAGGGGCGAGGGGGTCAACTTTGAAAAATGCTTTTTACTTTTCCGAGCCTCCCCTAAACGAATCCGTAAAAAACAAAAAATACGGGTACCTTAGTTTCCGAGAAACGATAGAGGGGGGGAGGAGGGGGGGGGAAAAGGGGAGGTTTGGCACTTTTCCCATACTTACGGGAGTTACTTGTTTACGAATCTGTCAAAATATACCCACCTCCCCCTCCACCATCTGGGAGAACAATTATGTCAATCAGTCAGTGAGTGAGTGGTAATAAAGATAAAGATAAAGATAAAGATAATTTATTTGTCAAAACATGTGTTTACATACAATAGGCATGCAAGATGTTCACTTTTTATTTAGCACTTACAAACATGTTTTGCCTAATGAGGCGTACAAATATGTTTTACAAAATATTTCATTATTAAAATATAGCAATGTCTGATATTATTATACAAAAATTACAATAGATGGCCTTTATCTTAATTAAATGTCATAAAAAATCAGAATTAATAAAATGAAACAATGTCAAAAATAATAATAATAAAACAGAAATTATAAATAAAAAATAAAAATAAAAAAAGTCATAATATCAAATTAGTGCTGTCATAAATTGAAATTAATAAAACAAAAAAAAAAAAAAAACAAAAAAGTCACATAATCGAAATAAAATAATGCCATAAAATGTCATAGATCGAATTCATTCACAAAATGTCATAAAATCGAAATTAATAAAGTTAATAATAAATGTCAAAAAAGTAAAATATCAATAGAATAATTAATAGGATGTCAAACATAAAAAATAAAACAATATGCGGAATGTCAATTCAATGTCAGAAGGCCATATAAATCGAAATAAATAAAAAAAAAATAATGTTATGCAATTGTATCGTTCAAGAAGTCTCTTATATGGTAATAACACTTGTCTGCTAAAAAATCTCGCATCTTTTTTTTAAACAGATTAGTCGGCAAAGTTTTATAAGACTGTGGTAGTTTGTTGTAGATTTTTGGTGCCATGCAAAAAGCACTTTTGCCCATTAAAGCAGTTTTTGATGTATGCAAGCATAGTTGGCTATTGTCACGTCTGTTTCGGGGGAAGGTGTCAGCTAGTCTTGGAAACAGATCAGGATTAAGTTTAACTAATGTCAATATTTCAAAAATGTATAGTGAAGGAAGGGTTAATAATCTATGTTTTCTAAAATAAGGCTTACAGCTGTCTGTGGTTTTCAAATTAAACATAGCTCGCATACATCTCTTTTGGGCCTTAAATGCTATTTCTTTGTTGGTGGAGTTGCCCCAAAATATAATACCATAGCGTAGCAACGATGCAACTATTCCATGATATGCAGTTACCAATGCATCTGTGCTCAGTTCTGGGGCAAGTTTATATAAGGCATACGCAGAAGAACTCAGCCTTTTACTAAGGTATTCGATGTGTGCCTTCCAGTCCAGCTTTGCGTCTATCATAATACCAAGAAATTTTGTGTTGTCAACTTTATTAAGTAAAGTGTCATTGTACATAACTTTAATGTCATTTCCCGGCTGGGCCCGTTGCCTAAAATGCATAATAGTTGTCTTGTCTAAATTTATTTTTAGGTTGTTCCTGTCTAGCCATGATATTATTAATGACAAAGATTGATTAATGTCACTTTCATATACGTCATTGTTGTTGCATGCTATAGTCATTGTACTGTCGTCAGCGAAGAGAGTCATGGGGTGGTCAATTGTAGTAGGCAAGTCATTTATGTAAATTATAAAAAGTAAGGCTCCCAGTACGCAGCCTTGGGGGACACCGTACATAGGGGTGCGTTCGTTTGATCGATATGTTTCTTCTCGCTTTGTCTTAATATTAATTCTAACTATTTCTGTGTGTAGGGACACATTATATGTACAAGCTAACTCAGCAAATATAATATAGTTGGTGACGCACGGCTGCGCCCGTGAGACAGAGAAGTTTTCAGTCGCAAATAAACTACAGTCCTAATTGATCGTTTCTATTTAACCTGTCACCTCAACACAAAAAGTGGAGCACATAAAGTTATACATACATAATTACAACAGGCATTAATACAATAATAATATAGCATTATAAAAGCTAAAGTGGTGACCCCGACGTGATCATTTTATTTTGGGTGAGGTACACGTATAGACTGAAAAATGGACGGAAAAATTAATCCACCGCAAGGAGTTGCGCCGCGGGCGCAAGGTGTGAAGGAGGACATGTCCGGAGATGCCAGCGAAAAGGCGCTGGCCAGCATAACTGTCTCTTCGCGCATTCCTGAGTTTTGGACAGACCAAACACGACTCTGGTTTGTCCAGTTCGAGGCCGCGGTGGAGAATCAAAGGCTGAGTGATGCAGCCAAACAAAATCTGGTGGTTACAAAGCTAAACAAGGTCGCTATACAGCAGGTGAGCGATTTGTTATTGGCTCCGCCTGAGTCTCGGAAATATCAGACGCTGAAAGAAAGGCTGTTGGAAGTGTTCGAGGAGTCGGAGACGAGGAAATTGCAGAAGCTGATCAGTGAAATGGAGTTGGGAGACCAGCGCCCATCACATTTGCTACGTCGGATGCGCGAGTTGGCCAGGGAGAAGGTGGCGGACGATACCCTGAAGTTGATGTGGCAATCACACCTACCGAAATCAGTGCGTGCTGTGCTGGCAGTGTCCGACTCGAAGAAATTGGACGTGCTCGCAACCATAGCAGACAAGGTGCTGGAAAGCATAGGAGAGGGCTCAGCAATGGTAGCAGAGGTCAAGGCAGTGGAGGTCCAGACCAGGAGTGAGGGATCATCAAGCACCAGCCAAATCCTGGGGGAGCTAGCGAAAATCAACCTGCGTCTCGCAAGTCTGGAGCGTGGCAGAGGCAGGGAGCGTTGGGACGGCGGCAGCCGAGGTTCGAGATCGGCATCGAGACATGGTGATGCGGGTGGCGAGAGAAAAAGTGCTAATTGGTTGTGTTTTTACCACTATCGTTACAGGGAGAAGGCAACAAAGTGTGTGAAACCCTGTAATTGGAGCAAGGACCAGGAGAAGTCGGCGGGAAACTAGACATGGTGCAGCCGACGGCGGGACGTTGCACGGTTTACAACCGCCTAATTGTATGTGATAAGAAAACAGGTATGAGATTTTTGATAGATACGGGAGCTAATGTATCCGTAATACCCGTGAGGAAAAATCGTTCGCGTAGTTATTATGATAGTAATAGGTCTAACTTTACTTTATATGCCGCTAACGGTACAATAATAAAAACTTACGGTATTGAAACATTAACTTTAAGTCTAGGATTAAGACGGCCGTATACTTGGCATTTCATTGTAGCAGATGTGAATCAGCCCATAATAGGCGCAGATTTTTTAACAAGGTATAAATTGCTAGTAGATGTAAGCGGCCGACGACTCATAGATGAAGTAACGAGTTTAAGTGCAGTAGGTTTAATTGTAAAGTGGAAGGGACCATCCTTAACTACGATTGATAACGCTTGCATTTATTCGGATATTCTAGCCGAGTTTCCCGAGATCACTAAACCTGTGTCTTTTAATGGGGAACCCCCGCATGCGGTGTTACATTACATTGAAACACACGGCCCTCCCGTATTCGCTCGAGCTAGACCATTAGCCCCAGAGAAATATGTAAAGGTAAAGGAGGAGTTTAGACGCATGCAGGAAATGGGTATTTGTAGGCCGTCGAAAAGTCCTTGGGCCAGTCCGTTGCATGTGGTACCCAAAAAGGACGGGCAGATTCGTCCCTGCGGTGATTATAGAGCCTTAAATGCAATAACAATACCGGATAGGTACCCCATTCCGCGGATAAATGACTTTACGTATATTTTAGGGAATAAGTGTATATTCTCGCGTTTAGATTTAAACAGAGCGTATCATAATATTGTGATTGCACCTGAAGACGTAGAAAAAACCGCGATAACCACACCCTTTGAGTTATATGAGTTTACGCGCATGACCTTCGGTTTACGGAACGCCGCGCAAACATTTCAGCGATATATGAATAACGTGGTATTACAAGGCTTAGATGCACAATGCAAAATAGGTTCAGAAGGCCAAACCGAGTCTAATTTCTACTTTTGTTACATAGATGACATCATCGTAGCTAGCGAGACGCCCGAGCTTCATAAGTTACACGTAAAGGTGATATTTGAGCGATTAAGCCGATTCGGCATAACTATCAATATGGCAAAATGTAGTTTTGGAAAAGAGAAACTAGAATTTTTAGGTTACGAGGTTACGTCATCAGGAATCAGTCCATTACCGGATAAAGTTCAGGCAATCATTGATTTCCCAAAGCCCGAAACGGTAGATCAGTTACGGCGTTTTTTGGGAATGATAAATTTTTATAGGTCCAGTTTACCTAGGGCAGCGGAATATCAATCTGTGTTGAATACGTATTTACAGAAGGCTAAGAAAAAAGATAAGTCTATAATTAACTGGTCGCCAGAAGCAAACGTTGCGTTTGCAAAATGTAAAACTAGCCTACAGAATGCGACCATGTTATCGTATCCGGTGCTAAACGCCGAGCTTGCAATATGGGCGGACGCGTCGAACGACTGTATCGGTGCCGTGTTACAAGTTAAGGTTGGCTCACACTGGGGCCCCTTAGGTTATTATTCTAAGAAACTCAGTGACGTGCAGCTTAAATATAGTACGTACGACAGGGAGCTATTAGCTATTTATTCGGCGGTTCAGTATTTTCGTTATATGGTAGAAGGCAGATCTTTTGTAATTTACACGGATCATAAACCATTAACTTATGCGTTCACACAAAAACCTAGTGACAAAGAAACAACTAGACGCGTTAGACAACTTATGTTTATCAGTGAATTCACAACAAATATACAGTACATTAACGGTAATGAAAATTCGGCAGCGGATGCACTGTCTCGGGTTGAAACTATCACATGTCCAACAACGCTCGATTTCAGCGAATTAGCGTTGGCGCAACGGATGGATGACGAGCTGACGTCGCTTTTATTGAAAGAAAACAAAGTGATGCAATTTAAGCGAATTAATTTACCCGACTGTCAAAGCGAGGTGATGTGTGAACTATCTACTTCGGTTGCAAGGCCATATCTACCAGTAGCTTTTAGGAAAAGGGCATTTCAGGCAGTACACGGTTTGTGCCATCCTGGAGTGCGTACTACTCGGAAATTAGTGACGTCTAAGTATTTTTGGCCAGGTATGAACACAGACGTAGGACAGTGGGCCAAAACCTGCGTTCAATGCCAGAAGTCGAAGGTTATACGTCATACGGTATCCGGACTGGGTCAATACGAAAGTAGTGGCCGCTTTGAACATATACATGTCGATCTAGTAGGACCATTACCTACGTCACCAGAGGAGTATAGATATTGCCTTACGGTGGTTGATAGGGCGACAGGATGGCCAGAAGCTTTTGCAATCAGAAACATGTATGCTAGTACGGTAGCCAAGACGTTGTACGAAGGTTGGATTTCAAGGTACGGTTGTCCGGTAAGGGTTACTACAGACCAGGGCAGACAATTCGAGAGCAGCTTGTTCAATGAATTAATGAAATGTTTAGGGATAGATAAATTAAGAACTACAGCGTACCACCCGCAGGCGAATGGCACTGTAGAAAGGTTTCATCGCGTGTTAAAAGCAGCACTGATGGCCAGGAGGGACAGTGGCGCGTGGGTGGAAGAATTGCCGACAGTTCTGTTTGGGTTACGCGCAACACCGCGGAGCGACACTGGTGTCAGTGCCGCGGAATTAGCATTTGGAAAGACATTACGGTTACCCGGGGATTTTTACGGGGGCAATAGCATAAGCGTTAGCGATTCAAACGAATATGTAAACAAAATTAGAAATATTATCGAAAACCTTAGGCCAAGACCGACTAAACAGAGAGACGCGAGGAATATATTTGTTCATTCTGATTTAAAAACTTGTTCACATGTTTTTGTGAGAGTAGATCTGGTTAAAAGATCCTTACAACCTCCCTATGACGGTCCATATCAGGTTTTAGAGAGAAAAGAGAAGTATTTCATGTTACAAATAGCAGATAAGCGTGTGAAAATATCAATCGATAGGTTAAAACCGGCGTACGTAGTTAATGACGGAACCTTTCCACTAATACAACAAGAAAAGGATTGCGTAGTAACTAAACCTAATAACAAACTGTTTAATGATAAGACTTGTAATACTAAGCGTGTAACTTATACCACCCACAGCGGTAGAACGGTTAAGCAGCCGATAAGGTTTGCAGAATGAAAACTATGTATGTTATACCTTATGGTACAGTAAGCCAGAGCATTACGGGAAATGGGTTCGATTCCCGGTTTTTTTAAAAAAAAGTGTACTCTACTATAATTGTATTGTATTCATGTAATTAAGTAAAATTAAATAAGTTAATAATATAAGTTACAGGTGATATTCAATAAGTAGGTAACATGTAAATTGGTTAATATTGTGTCAACGTAGAAGCATTTCGTAATAAACAATGAATTAATGCAACTCTAGCATATTGAAGGATGTTTATTTAGGCCAGCCAAATGCGAAGTTTCATAAAGAAGTGCTGACTAAGATTAAATTATAACTAAGACAAAATGTTCTGGTAGTATAACAAATAGCATTTTTAACATTAAACGTAATTTATCCATTGTTGGAATAAGTCCTTACGAACGTGTTTGTTTTGTTAATAGAATAAAAACCTCTGTAATTAATAATGGGTTGGGGACAAAGTAAACCACAACAGAACAATGTCGCGTTAGCACAGTCGGTGTCTAACGAAACGATGGGGCAAAGAGTGGGTGTATTGGAGATTATGGTGATTGTGTGCGCTGTGCTCATGGGAGTGTTGATTCTGTATTTAATCAGAGGCCAATGTAAAAAACGAGTACGAGGCTGGTTTCAAAAGGAAGCAGTCGCGGCCGGTTGGAGTCTGCCAGTCGTTAAGGTGCAAGCAGTGCCACCGCCGACCATACCCCGTAATCCAGATGTGTATTAATTGTAAGCATAGTGTGGTGTCACATGTGTCGTTTTCTTCTTCATGAAGAAATAGGATTATGAAGATAAAGTAGTGTTTGGACATAAAAATAAAAAACCATGTAGTTAAAAAAAAAAAAAAAATTTTGTTGTATTGTTCTTAAAAAGTATACTTAGTGTAAGTTCCTTTTTTTTTCTTCTTTAAGGAGGGGGCTACTGTAGGGACACATTATATGTACAAGCTAACTCAGCAAATATAATATAGTTGGTGACGCACGGCTGCGCCCGTGAGACAGAGAAGTTTTCAGTCGCAAATAAACTACAGTCCTAATTGATCGTTTCTATTTAACCTGTCACCTCAACACAAAAAGTGGAGCACATAAAGTTATACATACATAATTACAACAGGCATTAATACAATAATAATATAGCATTATAAAAGCTAAATGTGTATTGTTTTCTATTTGTAAGGTATGACTCAATAAGCATCAGTATGTTTCCCCTTATGCCATAGGTTTCCAGTTTCTGTAATAAGATACCATGATCAACATAGTCAAAAGCTTGTGTCATATCGCAATAGATAGCGCACACCGGCATTCTCTTGTCCATATTATTCACAACAGTATGTAGAAAATCATAAATGGCCAGATTAGTTGATCTATTTCGCCTAAACCCCATTTGCTCGTTACAAAAGATATTTTTCTTTTCGAAGTATGAATATAATTCTTTATAGATATATTTTTCATATATTTTGGACAGTATAGAAATTAAAGCAATTGGCCTGTAGTTGGCCATGTGTTCCTTGTTGTTTTTTTTAAATAACGGTATTTCTAGTGGGTCATTTATTATTGTGCCATCTATATTTATATGGCTAATAGATTCCTTAGGTAAAAAAGGTTTAGATTTATTTATAATGTTCCATGTTGTTTTAGATTTATTGTGGGATGTTTTAATTGAGTAGTTGTTTTGAGCACGTCGAGTCAATTTCATTACCCTTTTAAACCTTTTCGTGTAGTTCATAAAGTTGTTTTTATTAGTCCTATTTGGTTTAAATCTGAAACGCCAGAGCAATAGTCGTTTCTTTTTGCTGCATAATTTAATGCCGTGTGAAATCCATTTTGGTTTTTTAGTTACATTTATTGTTGTCAGCTTATATGGGAAACATAGGCCATAAAAAAGTTTAAATATGTCAATAAATATGTCAAATGCGAAATTTGAATCATTTGTTTCGTATAAATTCGAAAATGTCAATTGTTTTAAACATTCCTTAAATTTAGCCATATTCTCCAAGCTGTAATCCCGTCGTTTTATGCGCCAATATTTTAAAATACATGTTTTTTTTATAGGGCAATTTATAATTTGCGCTGTGTGGTCTGACAGGGCAAACTCAATAACTTCAGTTTTACATTTACTTTTAAAATCATGTGCGAAATTATCTATGCATGTTTGGCTTTGAATTCTAGTAGGTTGGGTTAATGCCAATTTAAGATTAAAATTTAGTAACAGACATTCGAATTCCAGCACAACATTATTTTTCTTCATTACATCTATGTTAAAGTCTCCGGCCATAATAATATGTTCATATTTTTTTTTACAAGTGACCCGTAATATTTTTTCTAATGTTTCATGGAACACATTTAGGTTATTTTGTTTTGGGACTCTATAGACACACAAAATAATAACATTGTATTGAGTGAGCTCTACACCGCAACATTCAATTACACCAGTTAATGATAATTTAGCTATTTGTGGAACGTCTTTCCATTGGTGCCCATTTTTTATTAAAATACAAGCCCCACCCCGTTTACTTTCTGACCGACAAAAAAATGCCGCTAAAGAGTAATTGGGGATATTTAAATGATCTTCGTAACCTGCCATTAAGAAATGCTCCGTAATACACAGTACATCAACACCAAAGTCCTTTTCTTCCAATTCCTCCAGGCAAACAATTAGGGCATCGGCCTTATTTAAAAGTCCCGCTATGTTTTGATGCATAACGTTAAGGCCCTTAGTATCGAAAAAACTGATTTTCGGTTTCCAATACGTGAGTGGGATCGTGAGATGTTAATGTTATTAGATTATTATTAGACAACTTAGTGTTGAAGCAATGTATATCCTCAATCAAGGCTAGGAGACCAACAAAAATAGTGCGAAAACCATAATTATTTATTTGGCCAGACAGTCTGAAGAATGTATTATAATCATAATTAATAACTGCATTTGAATCAAATACACAAGCATATTTGTATGTCCAGATGTCTTGACATAAAGACTTATTGAAGTTCATGACTCGCCAATTAAACATATTTGAGTTTGTGTTATATTTATAGGTCGGTAAACATATGATAATGTTTGTATGTTTTATTTTACTAAGAGTGTTCCGTAATTTCAATATTTGTTCTAAGTAATTGTTACTGCTCCTAAAGTCATGTTCTCCAATTAAAATAACACAGTAATCACTCATCGTATAAGACACGAGTTTTGAGTCAATCTCTTTCAGTAGGTCATCGATAGCTCCATCTGTTGCTAAATAGTGACAGAAGTTAAATTTTTTGCCAACAGTTTCTTCCGCTATGGATAGGACCTTGTTTTGTTTATTGCTACTCAAAATGCACATATTGTTTCGTTTGTGATGTCGCGGAGGGTGTATCTCAGTCTGGGTTTTTTTCATGGTTCCTATAGTCTTCTTTATTTCAGTTAACTTTGGCTTAATATTAGTAGCTAAATTTGAATTCTGCTGTGTTTTCGTGCATGTTGCATGAAATACTTGTTTTTTTTGCGATTTTGGTGTACAATAATTATTACATCTCTTTTTGCTTGGTGTGATCTCGCTTGTTAATTTTTTTGTCGCTTTTTTGACTAACTCATGCTTTGTATTAAGTTTTGTAACTGAACTTTTTAGTTCCATATTTTCGAGCGATAGTCTGTTAATTTCGTCATGAGCTGAAATTAGTTCGTGCTTTAATTTGTCGATCTCACTTCTAAGTTCCTGTATCTGTGAGTCACTTTCGCCGATAGATATATTCGGAAGACTGTTAGAGCTGCCATCTATCGTCAGGTTGATGGAACTGCTACTATGATCTATAGTGTTGTCAGTCGTTTTTGAAATGTCTGTCATTGATTGGGTGCGGTGTTTTGAGCGAAATGTTATGTTTTCAAAGGAATCCATAATATTATATATTCCAAAGAAACTTGCCAAAAGTCCTGCGCCGAACTGGGATTTGAACTCGCATCTACTGAAGCCACGTTATAAAAGCAACGTTGTTATCCTCGATGCCAGCTGGTTATTGACAGTGGTGGTTCAACTTGGTCACTTGTTAGATTTTATACTTTGCACTTTTAGTAGAATGACGGTGGGTTGAAAAAAATACACTACTTTTATTTTATTTTTTACAAATATGGTAACCGTTACTAGAACACTTGAGTTTTTAAAAGATTAATATTATTGCAGTAGTAATGATATAGAATGTTTTATTGTCACACTTATATGTTCTTTTCGCGTTAATCACAGTAACACTTGATTTGACTTTGATTTTGACAAAACATACACTAGTTATCGTTTTGCGGTTTATCTCCGGTGTTAACGTTTAGAATCCGTTGCGAACACTTTCACATCGTTATTGGAAAACACTTTTACTATTGCGTTAGGTTTTAACACAGCAAATACAAGTAAACAATTTTTAGACAATGATCAAATACGGAGCCGATGTTGTTGCCGGCAGTGCTCGTCTACCCTCCTCTAATGCAGTTTTATATAATATAACTAGTATTTGCTTGGTGCGCGAGCTGCAAGCAGCTCGCGGTTTCGTCGTGTTTTTGAGAAGTATTCCTTAACTTACCCTACACCTACCCTACACCTACACTACACCTACCCTACACCTACACTACACCTACCCTACACCTACCCTACACCTACCCTACACCTACCCTACACCTACCCTACACCTACCCTACACCTACCCTACACCTACCCTACACCTACCCTACACCTACCCTACACCTACCCTACACCTACCCTACACCTACCCTACACCTACCCTACACCTACCCTACACCTACACTACACCTACCCTACACCTACCCTACACCTACCCTACCCCTACCCTACACCTACCCTACACCTACCCTACACCTACCCTACACCTACCCTACACCTACCCTACACCTACCCTACACCTACCCTACACCTACCCTACACCTACCCTACACCTACCCTACACCTACCCTACACCTACCCTACACCTACCCTACACCTACCCTACACCTACCCTACACCTACCCTACACCTACCCTACACCTACCCTACACCTACCCTACACCTACCCTACCCTAATCCTAATGTTTGCTTGTCGTCGCCAGGCACTGAGTTTCGCTTAACCCACTCAACCTTCGTTACGCTAGGGGGTCGCCGGCTCGCTTCGCTCGCCACCTCCCCCCTGCGCTGCACTCGGTCTCGTAGGTTCGCTCCACTCGGGATCCCTACGCTGAATCCGTAAAAAAAAAAAAAGATTCGCCAAAACGGGGGGGGGGGGGGAGGGGGGGCAAGGGGGTCAACTTTGAAAACTGGTTCGTTTGTGACTATAGCATTGCCCCTTTATATGAATCTGAAAAAAGAAATGTTCCAAGTCTCTCAACTTCTGAGATCCGCTTAAAGGGGGGGGAGAAGGGGGGCGAGGGAGTCAACTTTGAAAAATGGTTTTTACTTTTCCGAGCCTCCTCTAAACGAATCCGTAAAAAAAACTGAAAAAAAAAGATTTGCCAAAACGGGGGGCGGGGGGGAGAAGGGGGGCAATGGGGTCAACTTTGAAAAATGGTTTGTTTGTGACTATAGCATTGCCCCTTTATATGAATCTGAAAAAAGAAATGTTCCAAGTCTCTCAACTTCCGAGATCCACTTAAAGGGGGGGAGAAGGGGGGCGAGGGGGTCAACATTTAAAAATGGTTTTTACTTTTCCGAGCCTCCTCTAAACGAATCCGTAAAAAAAACATACTACGGGTACCTTAGTTTCCGAGATACGATAGAGGGGGGGAGGAGGGGGGAGGAAAAGGGGAGGTTTGGGACTTTTCCCATACTCACGGGAGTTACTTGTTTACGAATCTGTCAAAATATACCCACCTCCCCATCCACCATCTGGGAGAACAATTATGTCAGTGAGTCAGTGGTAATGCAGTTTTATATAATATAATAACTAGTATTTGCTTGGTGCGCGAGCTGCAAGCAGCTCGCGTGTTGTTGTCCCTACACCCGCGTGTTGTTTTCCCTACACCTACCCTACACCTACCCTACACCTACCCTACACCTACCCTACACCTACCCTACACCTACCCTACACCTACCCTACACCTACCCTACACCTACCCTACACCTACCCTACACCTACCCTACACCTACCCTACACTTTGTTCCAAAAAACATAAACCCTAATGTTTGCTTGTCGTCGCCAGGCACTGAGTTTCGCTTCACCCACTCAACCTTCGTTACGCTACGGAGGTCGCCGGCTCGCATCGCTCGCCACCTCCCCCCTGCGCTGCACTCGGTCTCGTAGGTTCGCTCCACTCGGGATCCCTACGCTGAATCCGTAAAAAAAACAAATAAAAGATTCGCCATAACGGGGGGGGGGGGTGAGGGGGGAGATGGGCGGCAAGGGGGTCAACTTTGATAAATGGTTTGTTTGTGTCTATAGCATTGCCCCTTTATATGAAACTGAAAAAAGAAATGTTCCAAGTCTCTCAACTTCCGAGATCCGCTTAAAGGGGGGGAGAAGGGGGGCGAGGGGGTCAACTTTGAATAATGGTTTTTACTTTACCGAGCCTCCTCTAAACGATTCCGTAAAAAAAACAAAAAAAAAAGATTAGCCAAAACGGGGGGGGGAGGGGGGGAGAAGGGGGGCAAGGGGGTCAACTTTGAAAAATGGTTCGTTTGTGACTATAGCATTGCCCCTTTCTATGAATCTGAAAAAATAAATGTTCCAAATGTTCCAACTTTCGAGATCCGCTTAAAGGGGGGGAGAAGGGGGGCGAGGGGGTCAACTTTGAAAAATGCTTTTTACTTTTCCGAGCCTCCTCTAAACGAATCCGTAAAAAACAAAAAATACGGGTACCTTAGTTTCCGAGAAACGATAGAGGGGGGGAGGAGGGGGGGGGAAAAGGGGAGGTTTGGCACTTTTCCCATACTCACGTGAGTTACTTGTTTACGAATCTGTCAAAATATACCCACCTCCCCCTCCACCATCTGGGAGAACAATTATGTCAATGAGTGAGTCAGTGAGTGGTAATGCAGTTTTATATAATATAACTAGTATTTGCTTGGTGCGCGAGCTGCAAGCAGCTCGCGTTTTGTTGTCCCTACACCTACCCTACACCTACCCTCCACCTACCCTACACCTACCCTACACCTACCCTCCACCTACCCTACACCTACCCTACACCTACCCTACACCTACCCTACACCTACCCTACACCTACCCTACACCTACCCTACACCTACCCTACACCTACCCTACACCTACCCTACACCTACCCTACACCTACCCTACACCTACCCTACACCTACCCTACACCTACCCTACACCTACCCTACACCTACCCTACACCTACCCTACACCTACCCTACACCTACCCTACACCTACCCTACACCTACCCTACACCTACCCTACACCTACCCTACACCTACCCTACACCTACCCTACACCTACCCTACACCTACCCTACACCTACCCTACACCTACCCTACACCTACCCTACACCTACCCTACACCTACCCTACACCTACCCTACACCTACCCTACACCTACCCTACACCTACCCTACACCTACCCTACACCTACCCTACACCTACCCTACACCTACCCTACACCTACCCTACACCTACCCTACACCTACCCTACACCTACCCTACACCTACCCTACACCTACCCTACACCTACCCTACACCTACCCTACACCTACCCTACACCTACCCTACACCTACCCTACACCTACCCTACACCTACCCTACACCTACCCTACACCTACCCTACACCTACCCTACACCTACCCTACACCTACCCTACACCTACCCTACACCTACCCTACACCTACCCTACACCTACCCTACACCTACCCTACACCTACCCTACACCTACCCTACACCTACCCTACACCTACCCTACACCTACCCTACACCTACCCTACACCTACCCTACACCTACCCTACACCTACCCTACACCTACCCTACACCTACCCTACACCTACCCTACACCTACCCTACACCTACCCTACACCTACCCTACACCTACCCTACACCTACCCTACACCTACCCTACACCTACCCTACACCTACCCTACACCTACCCTACACCTACCCTACACCTACCCTACACCTACCCTACACCTACCCTACACCTACCCTACACCTACCCTACACCTACCCTACACCTACCCTACACCTACCCTACACCTACCCTACACCTACCCTACACCTACCCTACACCTACCCTACACCTACCCTACACCTACCCTACACCTACCCTACACCTACCCTACACCTACCCTACACCTACCCTACACCTACCCTACACCTACCCTACACCTACCCTACACCTACCCTACACCTACCCTACACCTACCCTACACCTACCCTACACCTACCCTACACCTACCCTACACCTACCCTACACCTACCCTACACCTACCCTACACCTACCCTACACCTACCCTACACCTACCCTACACCTACCCTACACCTACCCTACACCTACCCTACACCTACCCTACACCTACCCTACACCTACCCTACACCTACCCTACACCTACCCTACACCTACCCTACACCTACCCTACACCTACCCTACACCTACCCTACACCTACCCTACACCTACCCTACACCTACCCTACACCTACCCTACACCTACCCTACACCTACCCTACACCTACCCTACACCTACCCTACACCTACCCTACACCTACCCTACACCTACCCTACACCTACCCTACACCTACCCTACACCTACCCTACACCTACCCTACACCTACCCTACACCTACCCTACACCTACCCTACACCTACCCTACACCTACCCTACACCTACCCTACACCTACCCTACACCTACCCTACACCTACCCTACACCTACCCTACACCTACCCTACACCTACCCTACACCTACCCTACACCTACCCTACACCTACCCTACACCTACCCTACACCTACCCTACACCTACCCTACACCTACCCTACACCTACCCTACACCTACCCTACACCTACCCTACACCTACCCTACACCTACCCTACACCTACCCTACACCTACCCTACACCTACCCTACACCTACCCTACACCTACCCTACACCTACCCTACACCTACCCTACACCTACCCTACACCTACCCTACACCTACCCTACACCTACCCTACACCTACCCTACACCTACCCTACACCTACCCTACACCTACCCTACACCTACCCTACACCTTCCCTACACCTACCCTACACCTACCCTACACCTACCCTACACCTACCCTACACCTACCCTACACCTACCCTACACCTACCCTACACCTACCCTACACCTACCCTACACCTACCCTACACCTACCCTACTCCTACCCTACACCTACCCTACACCTACCCTACACCTACCCTACTCCTACCCTACACCTACCCTACACCTACCCTACACCTACCCTACACCTACCCTACACCTACCCTACACCTACCCTACACCTACCCTACACCTAACCTACACTTTGTTCCAAAAACATAACCCTAATGTTTGCATTCGTCGCCAGGCACTGAGTTTCGCTTCACCCACTCAACCTTCCTTCGCTCCATTCGGGGTCCCTACGCTACCTGGTCCACTTCCACCGGACAGGTTTCGACGACCGATATTAGGTAGGGGAGGTTGGGGAGAGGAGGGATGAAGGGAGGGAGAGTGGGGAGTTTTGAAAAATGATTCCGACTCAAGCATTGCCCCTTTATATGAATCTGAAAAAAGAAATGTTCCAAGTCTTTCAACTTCCGAGATCCGCTTAAAGGGGGGGAGAAGGGGGGCGAAGAGGTCAACTTTGAAAAATGGTTTTTACTTTTTCGAGCCTCCTCTAAACGAATCCGTAAAAAAAACACGAAAAAAAGATTCGCCGAAAGGGGGGGGGGGAGGGGGAGAAGGGGGGCAAGGGGGTCAACTATGAAAAATGGTTTGTTTGTGACTATAGCATTGCCCCTTTATATGAATCTGAAAAAAGAAATGTTCCAAGTCTCTCAACTTCCGAGATCCGCTTAAAGGGGGAGAGAAGGGGGGCGAGGGGGTCAAATTTGAAAAATGGTTTTTACTTTTCCGAGCTACCTCTAAACGAATCCGTAAAAAAAACATACTACAGGTACCTTAGTTTCCGAGATACGATAGAGGGGGGGAGGAGGGGGGAGGAAAAGGGGAGGTTTGGGACTTTTCCCATACTCACGGGAGTTACTTGTTTACGAATCTGTCAAAATATACCCACCTCCTCCATTTGCTTGGTGCGCGAGCTGCAAGCAGCTCGCGTGTTTTTGTCCCTACACCTACCCTACACCTACCCTACACCTACCCTACACCTACCCTACACCTACCCTACACCTACCCTACACCTACCCTACACCTACCCTACACCTACCCTACACCTACCCTACACCTACCCTACACCTACCCTACACCTACCCTACACCTACCCTACACCTACCCTACACCTACCCTACACCTACCCTACACCTACCCTACACCTACCCTACACCTACCCTACACCTACCCTACACCTACCCTACACCTACCCTACACCTACCCTACACCTACCCTACACCTACCCTACACCTACCCTACACCTACCCTACACCTACCCTACACCTACCCTACACCTACCCTACACCTACCCTACACCTACCCTACACCTACCCTACACCTACCCTACACCTACCCTACACCTACCCTACACCTACCCTACACCTACCCTACACCTACCCTACACCTACCCTACACCTACCCTACACCTACCCTACACCTACCCTACACCTACCCTACACCTACCCTACACCTACCCTACACCTACCCTACACCTACCCTACACCTACCCTACACCTACCCTACACCTACCCTACACCTACCCTACACCTACCCTACACCTACCCTACACCTACCCTACACCTACCCTACACCTACCCTACACCTACCCTACACCTACCCTACACCTACCCTACACCTACCCTACACCTACCCTACACCTACCCTACACCTACCCTACACCTACCCTACACCTACCCTACAGCTACCCTACACCAACCCTACACTTTGTTTCAAAAAACATAACCCTTATGTTTGCATTCGTCGCCAGGCACTGAGTTTCGCTTCACCCACTCAACCTTCGTTACGCTACGGAGGTCGCCGGCTCGCTTCGCTCGCCACCTCCCCCCTGCGCTGCACTCGGTCTCGTAGGTTCGCTCCATTCGGGGTCCCTACGCTGCCTGGTCCACTCCCACCGGACAGGTTTCGACGACCGATATTAGGTAGGGGAGGTTGGGGAGAGGAGGGATGAAGGGAGGGAGAGTGGGGAGTTTTGAAAAATGATTCCGACTCAAGCATTGCCCCTTTATATGAATCTGAAAAAAGAAATGTTCCAAGTCTCTCAACTTCCGAGATCCGCTTCAAGGGGGGAGAAGGGGGGCGAGGGGGTCAACTTTGAAAAATGGTTTTTACTTTTGCGAGCCTCCTCTAAACGTATCCGTAAAAAAAACAAAAAAATAATATTTGCCAAAACGGGGGGGGAGGGGGGAGAAGGGGGGCAAGGGGGTCAACTTTGAAAACTGGTTCGTTTGTGACTATAGCATTGCCCCTTTATATGAATCTGAAAAAAGAAATGTCCCAAGTCTCTCAACTTCCGAGATCCGCTTCAAGGGGGGAGAAGGGGGGCGAGGGGGTCAACTTTGAAAAATGGTTTTTACTTTTGCGAGCCTCCTCTAAACGTATCCGTAAAAAAAAACAAAAAAATAAGATTTGCCAAAACGGGGGGGGAGGGGGGAGAAGGGGGGCAAGGGGGTCAACTTTGAAAAATGGTTTGTTTGTGACTATAGCATTGCCCCTTTATATGAATCTGAAAAAAGAAATGTTCCAAGTCTCTCAACTTCCGAGATCCGCTTAAAGGGGGGGAGAAGGGGGGCGAGGGGGTCAACTTTGAAAAATGGTCTTTATTTTCCGAGCCTCCTCTAAACGAATCCGTAAAAAAACAGAATACGGGTACCTTAGTTTCCGAGATCCGCTTACAGGGGGGGAGAAGGGGGGCGAGGGGGTCAACTTTGAAAAATGTTTTTTACTTTTCCGAGCCTCCTCTAAACGAATCCGTAAAAAAAACCAAAAAAAAAGATTTGCCAAAACGGGGGGGGAGGGGGGAGAAGGGGGGCAAGGGGGTCAACTTTGAAAAATGGTTTGTTTGTGACTAAAGCATTGCCCCTTTATATGAATATGAAAAAAGAAATGTTCCAAATGTTCCAACTTTCGAGATCCGCTTAAAGGGGGGGAGAAGGGGAGCGAGGGGGTCAACTTTGAAAACTGGTTCGTTGTGACTATAGCAATTGCCCTTTATATGAATCTGAAAAAGAAATGTTCCAAGTCTCTCAACTTTCGAGATCCGCTTAAAGGGGGGGAGAAGGGGGGCGAGGGGTCAACTTTGAAAAATGGTTTTTACTTTTCCGACCCTCCTCTAAACGAATCCGTAAAAAACAGAATACGGGTACCTTAGTTTCCGAGATCCGCTTACAGGGGGGGAGAAGAGGGGCGAGGGGGTCAACTTTGAAAAATGTTTTTTACTTTTCCGAGCCTCCTCTAAACGAATCCGTAAAAAAAACTGAAAAAAAAAGATTCGCCCAAAACGGGTGGGGGGAGGGGGGAGAAGGGGGGCAAGGGGGTCAACTTTGAAAACTGGTTCGTTTGTGACTAAAGCATTGCCCCTTTATATGAATCTGAAAAAAGAAATGTTCCAAGTCTCTCAACTTCCGAGATCCGCTTATAGGGGGGGAGAAGAGGGGGGCCAGGGGGTCAAACTTTGAAAAATGTTTTTTACTTTTCCGAGCCTCCTCTAAACGAATCCGTAAAAAAACTGAAAAAAAAAAGATTCGCCAAAATGGGGGGGGAGGGGGGAGAAGGGGGGCAAGGGGTCAACTTTGAAAAATGGTTTGTTTGTGACTATAGCATTGCCCCTTTATATGAATCTGA